>VZDJ01000083.1:2042781-2071017 GCA_008694505.1 Cyanoderma ruficeps | reverse complement strand
AATCCCCACAGCCTGATCTCCCTGCAGATCCTCAGGTGCTTTCCCCGAGACTCCACGGCCACGAGCAGAAAAGGAGGGAACAAATTTGCCCCTTTGCTGCCAGGATGTGTGTGGCATTGCCTGGCTCTTTCCTGCTCCAAGGTCGGAGCAAATAAAACTCAGGAGATGTTTCTGAAGTCTCACTCTGGAATTTATTATCCTTATCTATTTACAAACTCACAAGATGTGAGCTCTCTCTAACAAGTCAAGAAAGTGAGTTAAAATTTGTCTGTTCAAGGCTATTTAGGTCCCAATTCTCCCATAAACAGTTGACATCTATATTATTTATGCTTCTAATCCAATTATGATCATCCCAAACCTGCCATGGAAACTTCTCTCACCCAGTTACAGGAAACCACCCAGGTTCAGGATGAAGAAGGACAAAGACAACACCCCAAATCCTCCATCCTGACTCATACGTATTACTATGCACTAAACCCCAAATTCTAAGTTCCTAGGACTCCAACAGATGTGGGTTTGATCTGATCCAAGCCCCAGCATATCCCCAGTGCTGGATCTCCAGGACATTCCCCACCGGGTGTGTGTTCCTCGGAGTGGTTTCTCCATCCTCTCTGCTGGAAGTGCTGCCCAAATTGAAACTTTGGCTCCTCACTTCCCACTGCAAATGCCAAGGGAGAATCAGCTCCAGCCTTGCTGCCAAGGGCTTTCACCTTGTCTTAGGCATTGTTTTATGTCTCCTTTCCAGTTCTTTCCAGTCCTCTCCACTGCTGGAGGCTCCCAAGGTCTTGGGGCCGCCTCCTTTTGATCGCCCAGCTCAGGACAAGCAGCGCTGACTCCAAAAGGGACAAATTGCTCATACAATCAACTCAGCATCCTTCCATCCTTTCCACGCTGCCATGGCAGCGCTGCAGGCAGAGGTTACGCCCTGAGCCCCATTTTTAGATGCTCAGCTTGAAGCTTTTCCAAGGGATCCTTCAGGAGAGAGAAAGAAGAGACAGCCAAAACATGGGATATCCTCATGGCTGGGCTCCCTTCCTTAGCTTTCCTCATGTGGGGAAGAAATTAATCTAGTGGCTCGTTCATTTCAGAAGGATTTATTCCCTACAGCTGCTTTGGGTTTGTTTATCAAGGTTTTGGTACTGGGAGAAGCTGCTGGAAGTTTCTGGGAGAAGCTGCTGGAAGTTTTCCCCATTTCCCGCAGAGCCAATTCCAGCTCTAGGCCCCTAATTATGTACAGGACAAGGAGTCCTTCCAGCACAAGGGACAAATGAGAACAGGAATTGTTTTTTGGATAAAATGCACCTCTGATCAGGTGTTTCAGACCTTTATAATCCAGCAGCACCTTGATAAACAGCTCCAGGATGGATCTGCTGGCCAAGCTGAGCCCAGCTGAGATGGTGGAGCAGCTCCGGGATAACGGGAAAGGGATAAAAAATCCACAACCTCAGCTGGACAGGGGAGGGAGGGATGGAGGGGAAGAGGAGCAGCTCTGCAGAGAGGAAGGAGGGGCAGGAGCTGCTCCAGCTGCCAGAGCTGGGACAACCCTGGTAGGGACCCAGGCTGGAGCAGGGGAAGGGTGTCAGGGTGACAAAGTGACCACAGCCCCATTCCCCATCCCCCTGTGCCTCTGGGAACGGGCAGGGAGAGGAAAAGGGGAGCGAAGCTGAGCCAGAGAGAAGAGAGGGATGGGAGGGGGAAGTTGTTTCAAGATTTGGTTTGTATTTCACATTATCCTGCTCTGATTTGATTGGTGATAAATTAAATTAATTCCTCCAGGTCGGAGCTGTTTTGCCCGTGAGGATGAGGGGTGAGAGATCTCTCCCTATCCTTATCTTGACCCTTGAGATTTTGGGTTATATTTTCTCTGCCCTCAGCCCAATGATGGAGTGGCTTTGGTGGCATCAGCGAGGATCAACCTCCAGCACCACCACAACTGAATATTGTCACTGTTCCAAACTGTGCATTCTTTGCTATTCAAAAAAACAACAAAAAATTAGATGATCAAGTCAGAGTACTGAAAAGTGGCTGCCGTGCCACATGGGGAATTACTATATTTTATCAAAAATGATAAAGTTTGATAGTTTATGAGTTTAATAGTGATGAGTTTAATGTAAATAGTTCACAAACCTGAGTGGCTCCTCAGATCAAAGGCTGCCAAAAATCCTTGCTGACACAAAGGGCTGGAGTCCCTTTCTCCGGAGAGGTGCCTTTGGTGTTTGCTCAAAACTAAAACTGAACTGTGGCACTTTCTGTGGCCAGAACTCAATTTTTGATCAATTTACCTTATCTGCAAGCTCCATTCCTGTAAATATTTAAACAGAGTTGTTGTCTGTGAGTGTCTGTACCAAGTGTAAATTTTTAAAAACTGGATTGGTTTGTGTTTTAAAAAGCACTTTCAATAAAAAGAAATCACACTGAGCAAAACGAGAATTAGATTTAAAAATTTAAAAGGTCTTTGCATTACCCAAAATGAAAGATAAGGCGTTGATCAAAGGTTTTGCCTTTATAATTAGGTACGATTATAAGAATTTAGAAACTTTTCTGTTGCCAAGTATTACACCTAAGCAGATTTTGTGGTGGTGGATTATGGAGAAATCACCAAAATCGTGTGTAAATGTCCATCCCTGAGAGAATGCATTGGTCGTCCTGACTTTGTGCTTGCAGCTTGGAAATGGAGCACGGAATTTGGGAATGTTTTTGCTGCCTTCCTTCCTCTCTGAAGCTGTAATTCCCATTTTCAGGGGTCTGGCTGCCTCCTCCTGTCTGAGCTCCATTCCCACTCTCCCCTTTTGTAAAAAGCGAGTGAGAAACGATAGGAAATCTGGGCATGAGTTTCCTCCAGGACACTGAAATTCCCATTAATTGTTGTAATTCTTGCTTTGATTGGGGCATCTTTATTTGTTCTATTTTTCATCTTGAGAACCTCCCGTGCTACCTGTGATGCACCAAATACCCAAAGATTTCACTTCTTTTCTTGGTCCTTGACACTTTCCAGGTGGAATTTCAACTTCTGCTTCATGTAATGCTTCCCATCCTGCTGCTGCTTCCCGTATCTTTTTGTGGGAATCTCCTGCAGTTAGGATATATTATTAAAAAACATTTTATCTCTATATTATATTATAATTAGATATTATTATTAAATATAGTTATTGTATAGTACACATATTTTATAATATAAATGCTATATATTATATATTTATAGTTATATTTAATATACAATAGATAATATTTTATTTATATAGAATGTTCTATATGTTATCTTTTATATTTGTATTATTATGAATTTTTATATATATATATAAAATCTCATCTATATGGGGACCCTTTGACTCTAGGGGCAGTGAGAGATCAGGAAATCTGTTCCTAAAACAGGAATTTTAGGCTGGATTAGTGTCTCTAAACGTTGGATAAATTCATCAGTCCTTTCAGATTTTATTTGTATCTCTAGCAGCCCAGTGGAACTCCACAGTTCCACCCGAGGTTTTGCCCACAAAGTGCATCAAATCCTGAAAGATTTTTTGGGCAGCTCCAACAAACACTTCAGCCTTTTAAAACCATTTCCCCCCCAAAATCCAGACAGGGACTTTTGCTAGAGGAGCTTTTACAGGGTCACAGGAGAGTTGATTTCAGTCCTCATAACCTTCCATCGTGGCCACAGCTCAGGTCTGTGGCTTTCTTGGAAAGTTTGGAGCATAAAAATAACATTTCCTTTGGGTTATTCAGGCAAGAAAAGGAACTTTCCAAGTGAAATTCCCAACAGCCCAAATTCCTGGGAGCAAAGGGTGTTTCTGTAGGGCAGAGTTTAATTCAGGGGCTGTTTCTCAAGGCCAAGCCTGAGGAGCATTTCTGAGCTCCCAGAGTGGCCAAGGATGGGGCTGCAGGGATGCCCCACCACACACAAATGTGTCAATAGTATGAAAAACATGAATTTTATTATTTCTAGCTTCACTAAGCCGTGTGCCAGAGGATCAAACACTTCTTCAGGAGTCTCTCCAGCCTCACAAAGGCGCTGCCTTCTGCCTCTTGGTGAAATGCAAATCTGAGATGTGCCAGCACTTGTGTGTGTGATTCCCAGCAGGACTGGGAAAAGAGGGATGGAAACAGTGTCTGGCTCTGGGAAAACAACCACCACCACCAAAAAAAAGGAATCTGGTGATTTTTTTTCCCAAGCTCTCATAATTTACACACTTAAACAAGAGGTACTTAGCCCATTTCCAGGCTGAATTATGAATCACAGTCTTCTGGGAGTGCTGGTTTGTACACCTATGAAACTGGAATTAGTGCAGCCTTGAAAACAAGCTGGCTTTTAATGCTCTCCTTGTTTTCCTTTTCCTGAAGTCTGAAGAGAAAGGTCTTGCCTGAGTGTAAAAAACTGCAGTGTTATAAATAATTTGTTCTGTCCCTTTCGAGACCGTGGAAATGGAAATGTTTGCTTTCAGCAGAGCTTGTTTTCTGTTGACTTCATTTGATAGCTGTCCCGATAAAAAATATGAGCTAATGTGTTTTGACATATTTCCTTGGAATGTGTGTGACATCAGCTGCTTGCCTCTATCTTAGGGAATGTCAGAGTGATGTCATGCAGCTGCTTGGTTTTAAATGAATTAAAGATGAAATGTGACCCCTCCAAGGGGTCCTGCAGGTTGTTGTGCTGTATTGAAGCTGCACAGTTCATTTACTGTCAGCTTCAAAGTACTTCGAGTTTTGTTGCAGTAGCAGAAATTCTGATCTGGTGTCCAACAGATGGGAGAGATAAAAATACAGCCCAAACCAGGCTCTTCTTCAAGACATTTATCCTTGCATGCTTTGTGATTTCAGTTTATATTTGCTGTCTAACCTGGTTTTCTGCAGCCCTGACATTCACAAGTGCAGCCATGGACTGTTTTTCTGACTGATTCATGCAGGAGGATAAATTACTAAACTAATGCCTCTGCATCTTTTCTGTATTTAAGCCAAGAGGGGAGTGTGCAGTCAGTGACCTCAGTGCCTTAAAACCTGACAGAAATATAAACTCATGCAAATGATCTCACTTCTTCACAGATCAACCCAATTTGTTTTGGGAGTGTGCTTGGCATTTCTTCCTCTGTCCAGCTCTGAATTTCCAGGTGAGGGAGTTATTCCTTGGTTGAAATAACAGCGATTTTGGCTGGTTCAGACCCCTCAGAATGATATCCAGGTACAAACAAAACCAACCAAAAATTCCTGCCAAACTTGTGCTGTTTGTATGTGACCTTCTCTTTACAGAGCCAAAAGTCTGCTTCCATCTTAAAACTCCCCTACAATTTAAATTTCAGTATATTTCAACAAAATTTAAATTTTAAAATTCCCCTACAATATCTGTTAAGGCCAGAGCTGTGATTTCTAATTTTGCCATGGCCTCTGAGCTTCCTTTTGGCCACCTCCCACAGCCCCAGCTCTGAGGAGCTCCTCACGGCCCTGTCCAAACTCAGAGCTCCAAGTCACACATTTGTTTCCATGTCCTGATTCCATGGGCTACAAAGAAACAAGTCTGCAATGACTGAGCAAGGCCAAATCCCTTGACTTTCCTTAAAAGTCCATTTAAAAAAGCCTGTGACAGTCACAGCAGTTGCTGTGGATGGCTGAATATCCAGGGGGATGCACTCTGTCATTTATAGTGGGTGCAATCACTTATTTAATGGAGATTTAATTAGATAGAAGCAGAGGCCACATGGACACACTTCCATAACCAGAAAGGCTGGAAAAAAAGCAAAATTCCTACTTTGTTTGCCTGGAAAAAGACAATTCTTCTGGGAGGTGTTGTAGGATACCAACCAGCACCATATGAACAATGAGTTGTCAGTAGAAGAAAGAAGAGTTCACCAGTTTAATTTATTCTCCAAGATTAATTGGGGAACAAAGTTCCTGAGCTTCACTTGAAATAACTAAAACTGGAGGGTTTAGAAATTTAAAATCTGAGGAAGATCCTGAGTTAATATTTTAAAAATATGTTTATTTGTACATAGTTTTGTGTCACTGGACTGAATCCAAAAGCTGCTCAAAGTGGGGCCATGGGAGGTTTGGAGTCATCACCCCGGGAGTGTCCCAGGAATTCCTGGAGGTGGCACTCAGGGCTCTGGGCTGGGGACACAGTGGGGATGGGGCACAGCTGGGACTTGATGGTCCTGGAGGGTTTTGCAACCTCAGGGACTTTCCTTCCTNCCCTCCCTCCCTCCCAAATTTTGAGGAATTCCTGCCTTAAATTCCATCTCTTCAGCTCAGAACTGAGTCTCTGCAGTGGTGTGAAGGCAGGAGGAGCCCTTGGCGTGTGATTTTCAGGAGCAGAGCCTTGGCCATTCCCACTGGGATCGCTGCCAGCCAGGGCACGTGCCCTCCCCACAGCCCGGCCCTTCTGCTCAGATATTGATTAGCAAAACAAGCTCATCACAAAATTGCCCAATTTAATTTTGATCAGTTTTGTCTTCCCCCAAGGAAAATTCACGCTCATCTTTTTTTTTTTTNTTTTTTTTTTTTTTTCCCCTTTACAGGCAGTATTTGAGTTCTCACGTTCTGGATTTTACTGGTGACCATCTGGTATTTCGTAGACACTTCACTGGTGCTGGATATTGATTTCTCTAACGATTCCTGGGCAACCCGGCTCTAATTATTTGCAATTTTTACTGGTTTTGAAGTAGATTAGATGCTATTTTTGACGTCGGCTCTGTTGATTTGCTTTTTCCTCCGCAGCAAAAATAGACCTTGACTTAAATTGAAATAAATGTGCTCTTCAGCTGCGTTTTCTTTTTCAAAGAAACTTCAAAATTCGTCATGCTCTTGCCTGTGTGGTTTTATTTGTTGTGCTGAGCAGGCAGGTGATGTGTTTTGTGGAGAATTATGGCTTCCAGGAGATTTCTCAGCTGAGCTGATGAGTGAGGGCACGATGAGGACAACAGGGTGACAATGTCCCTGTGCTCCAGGGCCCTGCTCTCAGGCTGTGGCCCCAAAGCGGTGGCCTTGGAGAATTCTCCAGTCTCACCTTGAGCTGGGAAGCAGCAGAGCAGCACAAAGACTCTGCCAGGAAGGAGCCTCCCCAGTTCTGGGGGGTTTTTGCAAATATTTCCTGAGGCCTGAGGTCGGTCTCCAGACGAGGCTTTTTGTTGCTTTGGGCCTATCGAGACTCTGCCAGGCTCTTCTGGGCTGTGCAGCTCGTGAAGGTGTTTGGAGGGACAGGTTGGGACACAGGCACCAAAATGGGCTGTGGAGCTGCTGGAGCAAACCTGAGGAGGCCACGGAGCTGCTCCAGGGCTGGGACAGCTCGGCTCCGGAGCCAGGCTGGGAGAGCTGGAAAAGGGAAAGGTCCAGGGAGATCCCAGAGCCCCTGCCAGGCCTAAAGGGGCTCCAGGAGAGCTGGAGAGGGACTGGGGACAAGGGATGGAGGGACAGGACACAGGGAATGGCTCTAAACTGACAGTGGGGAGATTTAGATGGGATTTTGGGCAGGAATTGTTCCCTGGCAGGGTGGGCAGGCCCTGGCACAGGGTGCCCAGAGCAGCTGTGGCTGCCCCTGGATCCCTGGCAGTGCCCAAGGCCAGGCTGGACACTGGGGCTTGGAGCAGCCTGGGACAGTGGAAGGTGTCCCTGCCATGGCAGGAATGATCTTTAAGGTCCCTTCAACCCAAACCATTCCGTGATTCCATGAGAAAAGAAGCCCAGCTGGCTCTTGTCACCCCAAGCCAGTGTCCTGCTCAGGTGTGGAACAGCTCCCGGGCCTATTTGCATCTCCCAACAGGAGAAATAATCCCAAGAACCTCTTGGAAAAACCCTATTTTTGTCCAAACTTCCTCCTGCATCCTGTTCAAGTATTTACAGCAGTTCTGTTTTCTCATCCCTGCATCAATATTGAAGCTTAATGTCAATATTAGTATGAAGTGTCTGCAAGGGGTTGGAAAATAGGAATCGGAGCGATCGAATATTTTATTTATGTGCAGTAAATTTTTAAAGTCTCCCCTGTGTTTTGATCGAAAATGCACATTACTGAACAATTTAGTTCCCAAAGCCTGGCTCTGATGTAAGATTTATTTGGGATCTGCCGTGGGCTGATTAAAACGTGGGAAAAGTCAACGTTGTCCTCACCTGCAGCCTGGGCAGTGCAGCTGAATGAGCTGAAAGGTCTCTGCTGTTCTGGGGTTCCTGTGTTAAAAAGAACAATAATTTCAAACTCTGGGTGTATTCTGAAGAAATGAATAGTGGAGAAACGGGATGATATTCCCTGATCCTTTAAAAAACCCCCCCTGGCACAATCCCAGAGCTGCTGCCCCAGGAGCTGCTCTCAGTGCTCCAGGTTTTCAGCTTTTTTAGGGAAATTCTCCTGTTTCTGCTCTTGGGAACACAGAGTAAATACCTGTAAATAGTAATAATATTTAATGATTAATAATCAATAATAATAATGATTAATAATAATAATTAATAGCTCCTAGGTTTTTATTTCCAAGGCAACATTTTCATCCCCTTTTCCTTTGAAACAAAATGTTCTAAGTGAGAATGAAAATAAAAAAAAACCACCAACCTTTAGAGACAAATTTGCTGATTCTTGGTATTTTTTTTCAATTAATGGCAAATAAACATGAGCGTCCTTAATTACCCTTAATTCCTAATTAATGTCAAATAGAATTCCTTTCACCTCCAGGTGATGGCTCACACTGTTGAGGCTTGGATGCTTTGGTGGTCATCTTTTACAGAAATAATCCCTTTAAAATATCACAAGTTGCTGTTAAATCCTAGGAAGTGGCAGATTATTACAATTTATTCAATTTCAGGGTATTTAGGGGTGTTTCCTGTTCATTTCTTTTTGAAACTGGAGTTTCTGACAGTGTAGAATGACAGAGACTTGCAGCTGGTCACTGTTTCCATCCCTTCTCCCACATTTCATTTCATACCTTCAGACACTGAGCCAGATTCCAGGGCAGCCTGAGCCGGTTTTGTCAGCATCCTCATTTTGGATCTGACATTGTGGATCTGACAGTGGCCACCTGATTCTCCCTGAAAATCTGCTTTGTGTAGAGCAGCCTAAATTATTATTTTGGTTTAATAGACACATTTACGTGTATAATTATGGAACTCGAGAATCCTGGGATGGTTTGGGTGGGAAAGGACCTCAAATCCCACCCAGTGCCACCACTGCCATGGCAGGGACACCTCCCACTGTCCCAGGCTGCTCCAACCCCAATGTCCAACCTGGCCTTGGGCACTGCCAGGGATCCAGGGGCAGCCACATCTCTGGGAATTCCATCCCAGCCCCTCCCCACCCTGCCAGGGAGGAATTCCTTCCCAATGTCCCACCTAACCCTGCTCTGCCTGCCCAAGTGTGGCCAGCTATGAAGTTTCCCTGGAATGACCAATACCTGGCTGAAGATCCTGTTCTTAATTTAAATTTACAGGAGAGTTCTTTTCATGGCAGAAGAAAATTACGACTTGGATTCCTTTTAGAAGGAGAAAAGCAGGAAGGTGAGTACCAAGCACCTACATCCCAGGATGGAGCTCATGTCTTGTTGCCCTGAGTTTTCTGTCTTTTATCTTTCTGTAGAACTTTCTCACACAGCCTCATGTAAACAATGTCTATTTTTAGAATGGTTACATACTTCTGTGAGAGAAGAAATGATTGTTGGTGGTGTCCACCATCCAGGTTAAAGGGGTGGCGACCTGTGTAGCCAATCCCTTGACTTCTGTTCATATCTATAAATACTGGAGTCAAAATAAAATGAAACAAATAGTTTTCTACAACAATCGTCTCCTGAAATTCATTCCAGTGTTCCTAAATTGGGACACGCCCAGCTTCGCCCCGTGACATTGTCTTGCTCTCAAGATTTTTTTTTTTTTTTTTGGTTTGTTTCATCCAGGACCAAACATGTTGTCATCAGGAAAAAAAGAAGCTGATAAAGGGTTTTTTCCTGGGCAGGAAGACAGGAATGTCCATCCCTGCATCCCACATGGCAGCAGGGCCCTCTGCAGTCACAGTGACCTTCCACTGCCTGTGCTCGTGTCACTTCTGCTGCTCATCATAAGCTACAGCTAAAGAACACAACCCACTCAGTGTCATTGTCACCATTTCTGTAGAAAAGGCTTTAAATATTGCCTGGGACCACACAGCTCTTCACCAGCTCTGAGCTGTCCCACTCACACCCCAGGACAGCCCAAGGCTCTCCCCTTGGGGCACAGTTTGAAGGGTCACCAGAGAGCTGCCTTTAACCCCGGCCACAATTTGGGTCAGGAACTTCCTTTGAAAGTTTGATAACAAAAGTATTTTCCCCCTTGGGTTGTTATCCAGGTAAGAAAACTCAGTTTTTTGAGGCTGTTGATTAAAAACCTGGAGCTGGTTATCCAGCTTGAGTTCCATAGGAACTCCACCTCCTCTTTTTATTTTATTTTATTTTTTTCCAGCTGAGCCGTGACTTTTTTGGCATGGAAACATCACTCCTGATTTGTTCCTTCCCTCGGACAACTCCAAAGCACACAGACAGGCTCTGACCCCACCGCTGGTGCCCTTTTCTGCCAAGGTTGTTGGCTGGCACAGGGAGCAGCAGTTTGTGATTAATCAAAGTGTTCATTAGAGCCGTTTATTTTCCACGGGAGCAGCACTGAGGTGGTGATTGGAGGTGGGAGCAGTGACATTGCACGAGCAGGATCCCTGTCCAAGGGCTGCGGCGTAATTATGGGACCACTCTCATTTGCATACTGCCAGGATGCTGCCAGTAAATATTAATGGGTTACTTTTTTTTGTTCATTTAGCCTGCGTTTTTGAAAGATGCCTAAAAACAAAAAGATCATATCTGTACGTTGTTTTTTAATTTATTTTCACCTTTTTGTCTCCTTTGGAGACCCCTGGTGTATCAGCACTTTGTTTACCACAAATTAAACCTTCGCTGATTGTTTACCAGACTGAAGACCCTTGTGCATTACTCCAGCACTTTCCCTTTTTTTAATAATCACAACCTGGGATTCATTTGCAAGAGGCCCTAATCTGCATGAGAATTATACAATTAACTTTTGATTAACCGCCTAGTTCTTTTGGAAACCGCGTGTATAGGACACTCTGCATTTAAATAATTCCCCTTAAATTGGGAGCAGGCCTTTCATTAAAGCGGCGAGTTTGACTAAACAACAACATTCGGAGATAATCAGGGTCAAGACAATAGGCGAGGCTGCAAGGCTAGAATGTCATCTTTAAATATAACAGCTGAGATAAAGGCACCCAGATTGCGCCTTATCGAAACACAAAAAATCAAAGCTCTCTCTTGTCTGTGGCAAAATACCAGGCCCTGGTGTTTAGGGCGCCCATTGTTCGGGCCTAGAAGTGTTGCAGGATTTGCATTCAGAGAGCCGGGCCTGACACACATTACATCACGTAGGGTACTTATCTCGGAGTCTGACAATAATTATCAGGAAGAATGTACTCAGAATGACTTTTTTGTGATTTTTATGCATCCCCAACACAAGGAAAGGGAGATAACGGCATTATGAAAAAGGGGAGAGTCTCCAAAGGCTCTCCCTGGAGCTGCGTTCTTCGATTAAATTTGCTGTGCCACTCTGGTGTGCTGAACAAGTGGAAAGAAAGACTATGAGGCTTTTATAGAGGGTAATAATAGTCCTGAACACAGCCCCTACCAAAAGATAAGATCCATTGTCAAAACAAACAAAAGGAGCGGTATTAAACACCACTTGAAGAATATCTATGAGCAAAGTTTGAAATCCTTGCCTCTTTTTCATACCTTGAACCTGGCTCTGTGGCGTGGCCATCTTCTAACCAGGCACCTTTGCCAGCTCAGAGGCTTTCCCCTCTGTTCTGCTCCACGGGGGTTTGTGGTGGGATCCATCCTTGCCTCCAGGGAAGAGATTTAAACCATCCCAGCCCAAGTTTGGTGTTTTTTCTGTGGGGTTTTTTTCGGGCATATTTGTTGCCAAACGAGTATTTAGTTCTTGCAGTGCCTTTGCTGAGGGGTGCTGCAATAGTTCAATGCTCATTTTTCACAGGATGATTGTGGCCTTGCATCAAAGCTCATCTCCAGGTCAGCACAGGACAGTTGAGGGTGATGGACACCTCAATGGATTTGCAGGAGCCTGGAGTGCCATAAAAAGAGGGAATGGCTTCCCACTGCCAGCAGCAGGGCTGGATGGGATTTTGGGCAGGAATTGTTCCCTGGCAGGGTGGGCAGGCCCTGGCACAGGGTGCCCAGAGCAGCTGTGGCTGCCCCTGGATCCCTGGAAGTGTCCAAGGCCAGCTTGGAGAGGACTTGGAGCAGCCTGGGACAGTGGGAGGTGTGGAACTGGATGAGCTTTAAATTCCCTTCAAGCCCAACCAGTCTGGGATGCTGAGATTCTAGAAAATACATCAGAAAACAGCTGAGGCGTTTCTCAACATCCTCCCTCAGTCTCTTCACTCTGCCAACGCCTTCATCAAGGCACAGGGAGAACTTTTCCCGGCCTTGTGCCTTGTGCATCCAGGATCCCCGGGGCTCTCAGGAGATGTGTGAGTGCACAAACACACAAACTGTGTGTCTTTGCAGCAGGAGCAGCTCAGCCAGGGCTGAACAGGTTTGAGCTCAGCTGCTGCACCTGCTTTTCCTTCTGCTACCCCACAGGGGCCTCCCAGAGAACTCCTGGGGCTGAATCTCAGCTCAGACCTGGTGTCTGATCAGCTCCTTTTGGGGAGCAATCAGCGAGGAAGGGCTGGAGAGGAGGAGGGGGAGTGAGCCCAGGGAAGGGAATGATTCATTCGGTACCTCACAAAGTTCAGAAGTTCAATCCTGACAAAGCTTTGGCGCTTCAGATCAGTATCTTTAGAAAGGTGTGACCCTTTCAAATCTTTGTTTCAACCTCCTTTTTTCCTTCCCTTTCTCTACTCCTTCTCCTAAGCTTTTATTGCTTTCAGGGGACCCCATTCTTCTCCTAAATTGAATCCAGGTCTTGCTTCTGTTCCTTTCCTGCTTGTTTTGCCCGTTCTTCCCCCCAGCAGGCACCGCACCTTTTTGTTACTGCATTGTTGAGTCACTCGTGGCATCCAATCCTTCATTAGAATGTTCTCTATGCCAATGACAGAGCGTGGCTCCTAATGCACAAGCAGTCCCAAGCACTCAGGAATCGAGGTGAGTCCCCCAGATCATGTCTAAAAAATAAAATTCTTAAAAGAAAAATGTCATTTGCAGCCCTGCCCTTTTTTTTTAAAGTTTGGGGTTTGTTTTTCGTGGGTTTTTTTTTTTTTTTTTTTTTNTTTAAATTTAATCTTATGGGTGCTTAAAGAAAATAAAAACCAGGCGAAGGGAAAGAATGTGAGAAGTACAAAAGCTCAGCTTTGTGAGTAATGTGAAGTATCACGGGGCCTGTGATTAAATCTGTATATAACATTTGAATGGAGCAGGAGGAGATGCTTTATTTCCCCAGTAAATCAAAGTGCCCTGATATGGAATAAACTGCAAGAGTGTATTTATAGGCTCCAGGGCCTCACAGCCACTCCAGGGCACAGCAGCCACCAGCAGCAGCCCTGAAGTCCAAGGGTTCCTTTGACTTGGGCTGTGGGGTGGGTGGTGAGGAGGGACCTGTCAGTGCTTCCCAAGATGTTTCCTCAGCTGATCCCACAGGATTTAGGAGGGATCCCACAGGATTTAGGAGTGATGCCACGGGTTTGGATTCATGGAAAGGTGACTGACAGGCCTTCCACTGGCACAAACTGGCCAAAAGGGATGTCCCACACCACAGGCAACACGCCAAGTGTGTAAACTGGGGGGACTGGCTGGGAGATGGGCTGGGGACTGGTCAGTGTGTGCTAAGAAACTGTGTTGGACNATTATTATTATTATTATTTTGTTGCTGCTAAAGGAGAAGCCACTGCCTGAGCATTCTCACATAAATCCAGGATTCAGCATCCCTGCAAGTGTTCAGAACACCTCTGGCTGTGGCACTCAAGGACATGTTTGAGCAGTGAACACCTGAAACTGCCGTGGGGACCCCCGGAGGTCACAGGGAGAGACCCAAATCTCTGCCACCAAACCAGCATCCTGTGACAGTGCCGGGGTGTGCTCTTTTTTTGGAAATAATGTGACAAACTTTATTTTCCTTCATGCTGCCAACATGACTGGAACCCCAAATCAGTCTGAGTGCAAAGGACTGCTCAGCTCTGTTCCTGATTTCCAGTTGTGATTCCTGGGAAGAGCTCCTTTCTTTTCCTGCCAGCACCCAGGATCACCCGGACTTTTTGAAGCATTTGCATTCAATCCCATCGGCCAGCTCAGACTTTTAATTGGCTCATCTATGTTAAATATCTTTGCAGGAGCGAAATAACCTCTGCAAAGCTGCCAGTAGTGATTTCATGGTTATCACGAGCTTTGAACACTCTTCAAACCAAAGTCCAACTTTGGCAGACAGCAGCGGATGCTTCTTTCCAGACAATGCCTTCCTTCGTTCCAGGACTGACATTAAAAAGAAAGGTGTAAAAAACCAGCAAAAACAAAAAGATGCTCACTTATTTCCTGCCAGAGTGGAGAGGCCTTTGGGGGATCCTGAAAGCATCCACAGCCAGAAGGGATATGAGAGGTGCAGCAGGAGCAAAGGAGCCCCTCCATGTGACAGAGCCTGGCAGGCCAAGTCAGGAATTATCAGCTTTAAAAATCTGTTGTAGCAAGCAGGAAGGGAAGCAGAAAACCTTGGAGACCTGACAGTAGCCGTGGTTTACAAACAAATCTATTGAAACGGGAGTTTTCCCAGGAATTTCTGCTCCCTGCCCTACACCAATAACCAGGAGTCTCCTGCAATGTCCTTCCCAGCAGCGGGGAGAGCCGTGTTTGGGTCTCACACTGTCTGATATTCCTGCTCCTGCTCTTGGCTGATTTATGAGCTTTCCTTCTCCCTGCCTGTGCCTGACAACAGCACCTGGGCAGGGAGCAGGGAAGAACAAGGCTCCTGCTGGGCTCCTGAGCAGCAGGAACAGCTGCTCCAGCCATGGACGGGAGGCTGAGCTGTCCACTGAGCTCCTGATGCTGCTCCCAGCGAAGCAGGCAGGCCACGGGGGACAGGATTCCCATTCATTTGATCTCGTGGAAGCGCCTGGATTAGGTCCCTGTTGCTGGGGGGGTGTAATTTTACAGTTTTATTCTTGCCCATAGCACCACGTGGGGTTTATTTCCTCTGTCACACCTTCCTGGGGCTGGGAAAGCAGGAGAGGGATCTCCTGGGAATTGGGGATGCAGTGTCTTCCTTAAAGTCCAAACTTAATGTATAAACTTTCGTATTTCACCTTCTGAACCAGCCATTAGCATCCTCCTCTAATTAGGGACTTTAAAAAAAGCACGTCTTGCTAATATTTGTAATATTTTGTAATATTTGTAATATTTTCCCCCAATATTTCTCTGGTATTTTTTTCCCCAGAAAATTTACAGAGAAAATCTTGGAGACCTGTGGTTTAATCTAAATATACTTAAATTGGAATTTTCACAAGATTTTTCTGCTCTTTACCCTGAATGAATAACCAGGACCATGGGAGTTGTGTGTGGGAGGAAGGTAACAGGACTTACTTGAAAATTTTGGAATCAGCACACCCAGGCAGAAGTTTCTATTGACATAACATTTTTTTTCCTGATAAAAATCAAAGTTTCATGGCTACACTTACAAATAATAGCACAGATACTCGTTATCTTCATATCTCTGTCAGCCAAGTCACTGTTAATTGGCCAAAATTTTGAAGCTGGGTTGTCATCACCTGTGACCACCTCATTTATAGCCCTGGAGGACAGGAAAATGAGAGTATTGACAGGGCTGACAGCGAATTTGGGAAGGTAGGATGCTTAAGAGGAAAGAGCAAGACTCCAATTTTGGTCACTTTAAATTAGAATTTGCACGAAGAGTTGTCAGCAGAGAGAGAGAAAGGCAAGGCTGAATGAAAGGAGACAAATTGGGAGCAGGGAGGTGGATCTGAGAGTCATTTGTGTAAAAATAGACATGAAATATCTGTGTGAATAAGCTGCTCCACCCTCACTGTCAGGAGAAGCAGGAGGTCTTTTAAGGAATATTCTGGAGAAGAAGGTGAAGAGGATGACAGAGGAAAATAAAACTGAAGGGGAAGAGGAACAGACGCAGAAATTTCCAGAACAGCTCATGAATCCTGGGGTTCAGTCACAGGATGAGGAAAGGTTGCTGGAATTGGGTTGAAATTCAGATGAAGATGGACAGAACTGGAGAGTTCCCCTTGATTCCCCTGAGAAAGGAGCTTTTCTCAGTGCTGAATCTCAGGACTGTCCTGACCTGAGCCATTCTGGGCCCTGTTTCAGATTGACCCACAGGCAAACCATGCACTTTTACAATGTGGGAATAGAAGCTTCCAGCTGCTGCTCTGGGTGGATTGTTCAACCTCAGCCACCCCCTCCAACCTCAGTTATTGCGTGGCTCTCATAGAGACCAAAAATATCAGTGCATGGGGAGGGTATTTGGGGTACTCAGCAGCTTCTGAACCCTTCTTCTACGGAATTTTGTTTATTTCTTGTGTGATTTTTTCAAGGCAAACTCTCTTTCAGAAGAGAGTTGTGATATCTGTGTTACACCAAAAATGGATTCAGGACAAACACTTCAGTGTTCTGTTCAAAGTTAAACTTTGTGGCCCATCACAGCAGAAAGGTGAGGGGTGAGGAGCTGTTGTTGCAGCTGTGCAGGTGGGGAAATGGGATGGGGAGAGGGAGAAGCTCCAGGTCACATCCAGGGTCGGTGGCAGAGCTGGAAGCAGCACCCAGGCTCTTTCCCCCAGTCCATATTTTAATAACATCAGTGACCACCTCAGCTCCCTGCAACGTTACCCCGGTGAGGATCTCACTGGCTAAAATCCTGGTGTGATTAATCAGTGCTGCTGAAAACAGCAACACTCCCATCCCAAAATCGTTGCTTGTTCGTCCTTCACGTTAAAGAGGATGATTAAAGGTGCTGATGGCCTCAGGAAGATGCTCCTTAGGAAGAGCTAAGGTGTGGGGTCGAGCCATATTTTCTGCTCTCTCACCTTCAAACTGTCTTGGCCAGCCCTGGGAAAGGCAGAGAGCAGTGATGGATTTCTGGTTGCTGCCTTTTAGCTTGGCAAAGCAACGACAAAAGGCAATTTGGAGCTGTTACAGGAGCACTGCTTGTGGTGGAGGTGCTGCCAGAGCCGCTGAACAACAGCGGGGACGAGCAGGAATCATTGCAGAGCATCTGTGTTGCACTGCCCCCAGCCTAGAAGGAGAGAAAAGCAAACCAGTGGACAGGTTTGGTGCTGAGCAGAAGTTTGTTGGCGAGTGGCTGAATTCACAACTCTCGTTTCTTTTTGCATTGTCTTGTTTTTGACTTCCTGGATCAGAAGAGCCTCATCTCTGGCTGGCGCTGAGTGAGAACTCTCCAGTTACATCCCAGAAATGTTAGAGTTGAGCTCCTCATGTATTATCACATTATTTTTGCTATCAGCTCGAGGAAATGGACACTTGATTCATCTTCTCCCATCTATTGATTCAATCCTCCTTTTAATTCAGCACTGGAGCAGGCTATTAGCCTCCATTCACATTGCACTGAGATAATAGAACCTGATAGCTGCTCTCCCGATCCATTATGGAACAGGGATAAAATAGTTTTGTTTCTGTGTGTGAGGAGCTATCGACTCACTCAGCTGCATTTACAGCACCGGCTGTGCTCCCTCCTGGATGTTTTAGTGGCTTTTCACCAGGTGGGGCAAGGAGGGAAGCTGCTCTGAAGAGCAGACATAAAGCTTTGAGCAATGCCTTGTGCCCTGGAAAGAGACCCAGCCTTTTGCCTGGGACTTCCATTGAGCGTTTCAAGGCTTGAGGAAAACAAACTCCATCTCTGCCATCACCACCCATCATCCTTTTCCGCTTCCCAGGCTGCAAACCCCAGTAAGGTTTGTGCTGGCTGGGTCCCCCCTCCATCAGCATCCACCAGGGATACTCCAGCTTGTCCTTCAGCCACAGCCAAGCTCCAGCCCAGCTCACTGTGTGCACAGACTGTTCCCACTGATTTGAGGACTGAGAACTGCTCATTTATTTAATTTCTCTTTTTATATTCATTTTTATTTTTTATATATATATTCATATTTATTTTGTTTGTTTGTCAGTGGCAGCCTGCCTTGTCTCACCCACACTCAGCTGCTGCCTTAGGATTCTACAATCTCCCAAAGTCATGGAATCACAGATGGTTTGGGCTGGAAGGGACCTTAAATCCCCTCCAGTTCCATGGCAGGGACACCTCCCACTGTCCCAGGCTGCTCCAAGCCCCAGTGTCCAACCTGGCCTGGGACACTGCCAGGGATCCAGGGGCAGCCACAGCTGCTCTGGGAGAAATTTAAATCCTGGGCAGATACTCCAGAACCCTTTCCTTCCATTCACAAATCAGCAGTATTCTGTTAATTCTCAGTTTGGGATGATCTTCTGAAGAACGTGCAAAGTAGAAAATTAAATACACAGAGCGGAATTAATTTTTTTAAATCCCACCTCAGACCTGCCTTTCCCTCTAACAGAGTTGCAGGGATCCATTTCCTGTCTATTTCTGTTTCTATTTCTCATCCAGGCTACAATATATCAAACACTAATTATGTCGTCACGGAAAAAAACAAAGTTTTGTTTTGTGCTAGAATACACTTCAAAAAAAAATTAATATACCATGTTAAAAAGTGCAGGTTCTAATTGTTGCTGCTACGGAAAAGGTGCAGCTGAATTAAATTAATCCATGGGAGACTTGTTTCCTTGTGCAGTAACTACCAGTGTTCTTTGAAAGGCCGAGCTACTTTTTTTTTCTTTTTTTTTTTTCCAGGCTCCTTATCTGAAAAGGTTTGCCGTGTCTTCACGCCAGCGCTTGTCATGCTTTAGAAAAATCACAAGCAGCAAAAAGTCAGAATTGTCAGTTCAGAAGACACTGCTTGTTCCACTGGGTAAAAGCCGAGGAAGCAACGTCGGCAAACGATCTTTAGGAAAAGAGAGAGAGAAAAAAAAATAAAATAAAAAACCCCCTTCGGAAGCAGCGGTGGAATGAAGATAAAAAGGGTTGCAGGCTTTATTCTCATTGAAGGTTGGCAACGGGAAAGCTGTTGGAGTAGAAGAAGAATATCTGATAGGTCATCTGTTGTGTAATGAAGAATAGAAGACAAGCGAGGAGAAGCAAGGTGATTCCAAACCTCGGAGGGATGGAAGATCTTGGGAGAGAAACATGAAAGCAATACCTTTATAAACTGACCAAATTTAATTTACTACCACCGAGCCTTGTAAGGCTGCGGGCTGACAAAATCCATTTGTAATGCCGTGGGTAAGGCTGAAGTCAGACATTTTCCTCCTGTGGAATCACGTTATTATGTATTCCTTTCTTTTTGGGGCAGGTTTTCTGATTAAAAATTACCACGGGGATGTCAAATATTTCCTTGTCCTCCTGATATCTGGGCTTGGTTACCCCATAACTGATCCTACACATCCATCTTCAACAGACACAAGGAAAGGGGGAACAAAAGCGGATAAATATGTTGTCATTTAAATTTAAAATGCACAATTTCCTGCAAAATGTCCACGTGGTTCTGCTCTGGATGTTCCTTGGGAGACACTGGGGTTGTCAGGATGTTTTGCTGCAATATTTTTAAATGCATCTTATCACGCGTGTTCCTGATTTCAAGTGGGACGTCAGGAAATGCTCTGAGGTCCTGAATGCTTCTCCTTTCATTTGTGACACACTGAGAGATGTGAAATCAGGATCCTTTGGCTGAGAAGATGTTGGGATGGGATGGGACAAGAGAAGATTTTCACTGGATAATGGGAATGGTTTGAGTACCAACATCCCCAGGCCAGGCTGGGCTCTCCTTGCCTGTGTGGAGAGAGAAAAATGGGTTTTAAACTGAATTTCTAATTCAGTGGTGGGCACAGTGACTAAATCCTGTCCATGTTTCTGAGGTCTGGTAGGAATTTAACAGGCTGGGAGAGCTGGGGCTGTTCAGCCTGGAGAAGAGAAGGCTTCAAGGAGAGCTCAGAGCCCTTTCCAGGGCCTAAAGGGGCTCCAGGATTTGGGACAGGAGAGGGATTTGGGACAAGGGATAGAGAGAGAGGGCCAGAGGGATGGCTTTAGCTGGAAGAAGGTAGATTTGGATTGGAGATTCGACAGCAATTGTTCCCTGGGAGGGTGGGCAGGCCCTGGCACAGGGTGCCCAGAGCAGCTGTGGCTGTCCCTGGATCCCTGGCAGTGTCCAAGGCCAGGTTGGACACTGGGGCTTGGAGCAGCCTGGGACAGGGGAAGGTGTCCCTGCCCATGGCAGGGGGTGGAAGGGGATAATCTTTGAGGTCCCTTCCAACCCAAAGCTTTCCATAATCCCCTGAGTGTGAATTTTCAGTCTCCACGAACGGAGCTGTTTGCACTGGGAGAAGCCCCAATGTTTTGTGGTTATGGTTTAGTTCAGGAGGAGCAAGGAACGACCAAGTCCCTCCAGTGTCTGTTTTCTAGGCATGGGATGCATCAGCAGGATCCTCCTTGGTCTTCCAGGGATCCCTCACACTTCCCTGAGCCTCAATATTTCTTTGAAGGTAAAATGAGTGGAGAGAGGAAAGTTTCCTGTTATAGACAACAACAGGCTTTGGAGAACCATGTCAGCTTTTAACCCTGATTTGATGGGTCAGATCTGCAGGAGGAGGAGTTCCTCCACCTTGGTCATGGGAAAAATAGCTGGAGAGGGGTTAATTTTAGGGTTAAATGGGATTAATTCTGTAAAAGGATTGAGCTGGAGGGGAGAGCACCTTTAGCACCACAGACAAGCACATTTCAGAGATGCATCTCCATGATGTAACATAGAAAAATGTCTGGGTTGTGATGTCATGGAATACCCAAAAGTAAAATGAGCCAAAACAGCATTTTATTGCACTGTAGCCCTGTCTTACAATTAGAATTCTTTGCCAGTAGAGTTTCTCAGCTCATCATAAGAAGCTCTGTCCGTGGATACGCTCATTTTATTTCATCTTGTTTTACAAATCTAATAGAAAAAACCTCAGCTAAATTAGGCTAAACCACTTGATTCTCCTCTGCCCTTTTAAATGCTGTAAAGTAAGAAGATTATGTTACCCCCTTCCCCATAAATCAGGATTAAACTGGAGTTTTCAGGGTTTTGTGCCAACAAAATCCCCAATTTGCAGAGCTCAAATTGTCTAATCTGAAGCCAGAGGCCAGAAGAGGGGATGCACTTTGCAAACTGCGACGACCACGTTGTGTATTTGGAAGAATTAGGAATTTTTCCTTAAACTATCAGTGCTCCATTCCCCCTGCCATGGGAAGAGTGAGTTTCTTACCTCTAGAACCACTTTGCTTTCTCAGCGTGGGCCACGTTTCCTTGTTCCTCACCCGCTTGTATTAGAATTGGAAAATTTCACCTGCAGCACAACATGCATCTATTAAAATCCGTGCCAACCTCCTCATCTCATTTTTAAGCGAATGTGAGTTTTCCTTCGTAAAATTCCAGTGGGCAATGAATTAAAAATGACAACTCTATATACGGCGAAAACAAGAAAATAAAATATACAAAACATTGCTAATGATCAGTTCTTGAAAAATTTACCAGACACATTCTACCCAGGGAGCTAAACTCATTAGCAGAAACTGATAGGAAACCTGAGAAACTCCAGGACGAGGCTCAGGCACAACATATTCAAATGAAATCTCTTTAGCAGAATAGTTTTGTTTCTTTCCCCGAAATATTTAGCAGCAGCATGTATTATTATTTTTTTTTAAGGAGAGGTGTCTGGGAGGTTATGGCATCTTGTTAATCATGTCCGGGAGCTGTTCCCTCCTTGGGGAAGGAAAAGACCTAATGACGGGACAAAAATTTCCCCATGTTTTATCAGGGGGGTCCTGCTCAGCCACGGCCCATCCCCGCTCCCAGAGCAATCCTGGATGTTGCCTTCAGGTGAGTTACAGACCTGGCCATGCTCCAAAGCCACCCAGACCATCCCTGCCCTGCCAGCACTCAATACATTGTAATAATTAATGATAGCTGGGTGACCTCACTCGATGACATTGGGGACAACCCAACCCATCGACGTCCTTGGTGTGGCACTTGAATGCTGCCACCTTCCAGGAACAGACAATGGCTTCACACCTCATTTGCAAACTAAAGGAGATAGGGAATGAATTAAACTTCCTGCAAACACTCAGGAGGTTTACAAAGAGTCCTATCTCTAAGTCTACTGTACTATTTGCATAAAAGAATTCAGTATCAATGTAATTATTAATGATAATTCTCAAGCAGTTGTGCTGCTTCAGGATTTTTCAGATTAAGAATGTAATGAATTAGTAATAAAATCCAAACACAAATTTATTCCTAAATACAATTTCCTCCCTGGCTGTGAATCTCCTTGTATTTATTATAAAAGACGTACTTGTTGAAGCAGCTTTCCTCTGCTGGCGTGGTTTAAAGGCACACGTCTTCGACAAAGTCAAATTCCTGGCAGCAAACCACTTCAGGAGAAGCTTTCCTGTTCTTCGGGCAGCAGGAGGATGTGACTGATGTGTCCTTAATGAGAAACGTCTTCCAAGCATCCACCTCATCCTACGTGCAGCACCGGCAGCGTTGGAGAACTTGAGCTGCTCCTCTCCCTCGTGGAACCAGCAGGACTCAGCCTAACAGCCCGGCCTAAGTGACAAGGCCGGGCCTGTCTGCTCTTGGTTGTGGTCTGGGCTGAGGTAAATCCGGGTAAATCCATTTTGGGAACGGCCTGCCAAAATGGCAGGACTCTCCCAACCGTTAACACACGCCTTTGTCTCCTCCCTCCGTGTGGCACGAGGTCTGTGTGTGTGACTGTTGGCTGCCGAGGCTGGGAGTGTCCCAACTTCAGGGACAGAAAGATGAGGCTCCACACAGCAGCAGTTCAAGGGAACAAACTCTTTAATTCAAAAATCTGACTCCATTTATATCCATTTGTACAAAGGTCAAGAGATTGGCTACAGAGGTCGCCCCCTCTCCAACCTGGATGGTGGACATGACCATCAATCATTTCTTCTCTCAGAGGAGAACGACGTAAACATTCTAGAAGTACACATTGTTTAGATGAAGCTGCGTGAGAATCTGCAGGAACAAAGACAGAAGGCAGAAAATTCAGGGCGACACGTGACACCACAAATCTGCACCTCAGCCACCTCCCTGCACCCCAGGGAGTCATTAGGAGAGACAGGATGAATCCCAGATGTTGGAGAAACACAGCAGCACTTCGTGGATCACACCTGAGACAAAGAAACCCTCAAATTTTTGTGCCTGTTGGGCACTGCGAGGTAAGCAAGTACTTTTTATGGGGAGCTGGTGACACATTTTAATTTAATTAATTTTTTTCCAGGCCCACCTCTTGGAATAATCATGAAATAACTTTTAGCTGAAGGTTGAATCCTAGCTGCGATATAAGAAACTTCTCCATTTCCTCCTCTCTTTTCTCCTTTTCTCCTCAAATCATCACCTGCACCCGGAATGCTGGTCCAAATACTGGTACAAATTTAGCACTTCCTGAGTTGTCAGTTATGGCGAGACTTTTTTTTCCCAGGATATTACAGAGCCTTGGCATCAGCTCTAGAGCAGGTTGCATTTTTCTGCTGATAATTTAGGTAATTTTTTGTCTGGTTTGATGTTCTGCAAGATTAGAAACAGCAAAGTTTAGTGGGTAGTGCAGTAATACCTGGATGTTGTTTTAATTCAGAGCAGAGTTCTGCCTCCCTGTTCAACATCCAGATACAAATGCACATTCCTGGTTCGATGGTGAGATCTCCAAGACTTATTTTCCCATTTTTCCAGTGGATGTGGTCTCTCCACACCCACTAATCCAACCGCCAAGCCCAGTCCATCCAGGGGAAAGTTGATGGAGCTGAAATTTTCCATGATCCAAAGATAAATCCCATTATCTCTCCAGTTCTGGCAGCCTACCCTGTGCTAAATCCCAGTGACAAAGGAAAAAACCAAACCCCGTGTCCCCAACGTGGTGATCCAGCAGGTGACAACAACCACCTCGGAAATGCCTTGGAATGTGCCAGGGATGAATCCATCCCCCTGTTCCTGCTGTGGCAAGGCCTGCACTGAAATGGGCGAGCCATTGCTCAAATATTGATCATTTGGCAGGAGGAAAAACCCCCAGGAAGAAGCACTTTGCTCCTGGAACGCTCCCAGGGAAATGTTGCCCTGACAGGATTGTTTAATGGCATTACCATGAAAAAGAATCGACGTTTGCTGGAAATGAAGATCTGCTCTTCTCCCATTCTCAGCTTTGGCCTCCAGGGAACTCCTTTGCCAGGAGCTCCTTTGGCTGGTGTTGAAGACCACTGGAGCACACATAACTTTGCACCAGACATCCTGATCCCTGGTAATGGTGGCTCTGGGAAAACTTCCACCTCGGGATGTAATTTTCCTCGTGATCCCATTTTCTGTTCAGATTATATTAATAGATTTGATGTGAATAATTGTGGATTTCTGTTTGTTTCAAGCCACACTGGGAAAGTGGAGTTGTTTTTTACCTAATTCCACAAGTGAGGGTTATGGGATGTGGAGCATCCTAAGGGCAGGTACGAGGTGTGCTGTGTTTTAGACTTGTAACTGAAGGTTAACTTCCCTTCCCTTCCCTTCCCTTCCCTTCCCTTCCCTTCCCTTCCCTTCCCTCACTAGTGACTCTTTAAACTCTCTTAGTGAAATGTGCTGCAAGTTTAGTATTTGAAAAAAAACCCACCTTTTTTTCTTTTTAACATTTAAGTTTTTACATCAGGGAAAAATTCCCAGGCTACCTCAGCTGCCTTTTTGAGGCATTTTGGTTCAGCTCTTCTCCCAGGAGTTTCCATGGTCATCTGCAGCCCCTGAATATTAAAATTCTCATCGAGGCAGATGTTTTTAGCTCTGGGAGGGTTCAATAGACTCTGAGGGTGTCTAGCACTTCTCAGAATGGCTTAGAATAATTGCGAGACAGCTCTTCGGGTGTGTTTTGTAAAGCAAAGGTTTTAATACAAGAGAAAATAACAAACAATACAGAAACAAAAGGAGGAGCCGTGCACAAGTGTCAGAGAAGCATCTGACACCTGGCTAAGACACCCCAAAAAGCCCCGAGCACCTCTGTGCTCCTCCTTAAATATACAACGATTAAGGAGGGACTAATTAACTTGGTGCCCATAGAAACAGGCACAGGTTTTGGGCTCCAAAGCCCAGGCAGGGTCCCTGTGCTGGCACTGGGCCAACCACGGTGAGGGAAGAACAAAAAGTTCTGGTGCTGCTCCATAAGAGTCAGGGGTGTCATTGAAACCCCTTTTCCTTATCGGGAAGCATTTGTTTGGGTGTGGAAATGCACTGCTGCACCTGAACCCCGGGATTCCTCAGCAGGGTCAGGCAGGGGGATTTAAGGACTGAGCTGAGCACTCCTGCACGGCCCCGGAGCTGCTTTTCCCTGTTTTCTGTCCGGGTCTGGAATCTCCTCGGGTCAGACACTGTGTGGCTCATCCACGCTCGGTTTGGGATTGAATCGTGACCCCACAAATATGAACTCAGCGGGTTCTGTAGGAACAGTGAGCTGTGCTGGGCCCTGGCTCCACCTTCATTGCTTGCAGATGTTGGGTCTGTCCTGAAGGAACAGGCCCTCGACTCATCCCAAAAAATGTTAAACATCTGTGCAAGCAGTTTAAAAACATGACCTATGGCAGCACGTCTCCCCCCTCCCATTTATATTTATTCATTTATTTATTCATGCTAACCCAGAGTAAGAATAAAGCTGGTTAGAGCTGCAATTTCCCGATTTTCAGTCTGTGTGGAACATCCTTACTTCTGAAACTTCTCTGTGTTGCTTCACCCTTTGGTTCTCAGCAGTTGTTCCACTCACAAAATCGCTCCATTATCCCACGGTTTCCTGTTTGCTGTAATGAAGACAACTGGATTTTTGATAGTCTATTAAATGGTCTATTAAATGATGTGGTTGCTGGAGGGACCCTGGTGATTCTGTGTGGAGTGGCAGAGTAATAACTCTGTGATTCAGATGCTGCCTGGATTTCCTTTCTATTCCAGCTGTTGGAAATGTTTTCCTGAGAGTTTGCATAAATCTTCCTCCTTCTCAGCTGGCCTGCAGCCAGCATGGATCCACTTGTTCTGCTGGAACCTGGGATATTCAGCAGATGGGGAAGTTCCCAACTGTTGGAATTGTCAGTCCAAGGTGCGGAAGACAGGACGGCCTTAAGCTAAAAATCATGGGTTTGATTATAGGATAAAATCTGGATAATTATAAAATCATTCTCAATCTGGATTAATTCAGTGAACAAAGGTGTGTATTTACCTTTGTGATGGGACAGCAGAACTCCTCTAATCTTGGTCTGGGAATATTTTTGGGCAGCTCTTTATATTTTAGTTCCAACCCAAACTGGATCTCCCTATCTGAGGTACCTTAAATCTTCCTGACCACCTCAGTGTTTAAAGTTCTGTCCTCAAACACAGCAGTGATAAGGTTTATCACTGTTTAACACAGCAGTGATAAGGTTTGATAAGGCTTTCATTGATCTACAGACTGTGGGACTTGCTCGTGTTGGAGCAGAGCTTGAAAAGGTTTCTTGTCTCAAACTCCAATATTTGAAGATCACAACTTAATTTCCCTGGAGGATCCTGATCCCAAAGGCACGGGGATGGTCCTGCTGAGATCCCAGTCTAGGGATTTTTCTGAATTGGGGATGATTTCCCACCCTGGCCATTGGCAGTGGCGCAGATTGTTGCACATTGCTGTGGCAGAGTAATGTGTGTGCTACTAAAATTATTTTAAACTTTTTTCCCTTTCCCCTCTGTTCTTCAGTTTTTCTCCTCCACCTGTGAAATATTACATTTACGTTCCAATCTGTGCATTATTACAAATGGTGACGATGATGTAGCACCACAGGAAGCCTGTGCAGTGAAATATTGGTGTTTTTTTCCAGCCAGTGTCCATTCTTCACTGGCAGGTGGACTTTTATGCAGACAGGACTGAAAATGAACAGCATCAAATCCCCAGCACTCCTTCCCTTTCCTGTTCCACCCAAGTGCAAACAGTCCTGCCTTAAAACCACTCGGAATGGAACGACAGCAGCCACGAGGGCAACTCTTTGTACAGTGTTCCTGTTGGGGAAGGATTTTATTGGTGTGACTGTGGTTTCCATCACCAACGCTTCACCAATTATTGTGTTCTCTGCCCTTTGAACTGAGCAGGGGAGAACTTTGCTGCTTTGGATTCATTTAAAGCTCCCTTGGATTCTGCTCTTGCTCTTTCTGGACTCAGAGATGCTCAGAATTCCCCACATTCTCAGGGCAAGGATCTGTTTCATCCCAATGTTGGCTTTCTGTCCTCTTAGGGGTTGGAACAACACAACTTTGAAGGTCCCTTCCAACCCAATCCATTATCTGATTCTTTCATGATTTTATGGAAGGAGAACGACAGGAATTCCTTTCCATTGGCTGGATGCTTTGATAGCATTGCTCCCTTTGCCATCAGCTTTTATTCTGTGTATATTCTTATCTTTTATTCTATATATTTATATGTCTGTTTGATTCAATAGGTAAATTGATTCCAGGACAGACATGACATTTCTTTTCCAGAAAACCTGTCAATGTTTTTACCCATGGGCCTCATTTCCGTGGTTTTCCTTGTCCAGGAACTCTGGTGGAGGAGCTGTGAGACCCTTTGGACAATCACCTTCCACCCTCCACATCTCTTTATAATCCTGATTCCTTCCTTCATCGTAATTTTCCTTGCTACCTGAAAATCACTGTAAAACTTCTCATTTGCTTTCTTTCCCTTTCACTTGCCCCAAGGAATTATTGGATATTTCTCTGAGAGCTCTGTACATTAAGACTTTGTGCTTTGAGTTGCTGTCTCAACACTTAATCTATTTCAGGGTTTTTGGTGGTGACGCCTCAGTATTTTCCATTAATTCTGCAGGATCCATTTCTTTAGTGCATTCAGAACTTCCTAGTGAATTTAAAACCCAAACTGCTGCAAACTCCAGGAATCAGAGACCTCCAAAAGTGTTGCAGTTCTAGGAGTTTTGGGAGTGCCTTAAATTGCTCAGAGTTGTGTGTTAAGAGGCTCAGAAATGAAAATTTTGGAGCGGTGTCTTCAGGCCGACACATTTTGGTGCTGATTTCGTATAAACTCAGCACTTTCCTCTTCAGTGATGGGGCTCACACTGAGCTTTGGCTGAAGCGGTGGCATCACCCTTCTGAGCAATTCTCCAATTCAGATTTTGGGTTCTGTACCTGCAAAACCAAAAAAAAAAAAAAAA
>VZDJ01000083.1:1960662-2042772 GCA_008694505.1 Cyanoderma ruficeps | reverse complement strand
AAAAAAAAAAAAAAAAAAGTGTAGTCAGAGAATGAGTCAGAGAATGAGCTCTGTGCTAGAGCCTGGAAATTATTTTATCCTGTTCTTCTTATCTGGTGGAACTTAATTCTTTAAAAAACCTTGTCCTTATTTCTATCGGTCACCTGCAATTTGTTTTGCAGCTTTATTCCAGTTGGAAATCCCATTTCCCTGAGTTCTCAACCATGCCATGGATTGGAGCTGCAGGCTCTGCTTCCTTCCCAGGCTCACTGGATGGCTGGGAAGGAATTATTGGCCATGAATTGGACGCAGCTGGTGCAGCTCAGAAAGGCTGGAAAACTCTTCTGCAAGACTCTTCAAGATGGTTTTGATAAATTCGAAGTTGGAGAGTTTTTATTTGCTTTCCATTAAAAAGCTATAAAAGAGACGACTGCTCATATGTTGCAGGAGGAATTCCTTTACCCTGTTGAGAGATGGCAGATGGAAAAGCAGGAATTTTATGTTGCAGCGATAGCTGGCATGTTGTACATGTTAACGTCCTGCTTCCCATCTTCAACAAATCTCTAAATTTGGGGATGAGACAGTGGAAAGATTAGAACCTGTTTCCTGATGGGTGTTTGGGGCTGCTCGCTGCTCTTTGTGCGTGTGACTACAACTCCCTGACTCGTCCACTGCTCCTTTTCCCTCCCAGTTTGGACACACAGGGAAAAGTTTGACTCCCAATTTCGCTCTTTTGTGGCACTTTGTGGTCACTGCTGGTGATGTCAGGGGTTCCCCTGTCCTCAGGGTGGGGTTTGGGGTCTGTTGCCCACCCTGTGCCCCAGCAGAAGCTGCTGCAGGAGGGTTTTGTCCCCTGGTTGCCCTCCAGGCCAAAGGCAGGGGAGAAGCTGAACACAACAGCTGTTCTGGTTGCTTTTTGCTGACGTCCCAAATCTGCCTTTTCTGATGGAACAGATAATTTTTACGGCAGCCCAAGAGATGAGATCCTTATTTCCCTGAACATCTCCAATGGATATCAAGGCAATATTTTGCCTTCTCTGATTTATGGGCGCGCCTTGCCAATGCCAACAGATTAAATGGATTTTTACTTGAGATTGTGGAGACTCGTCACAGATGTACATTTATTTCTCTCCCCTCTGTTCCTCCAGAAGATTTGTACATCCTGGCAGACACCACAAGCTTTTGTTTTGGGCTGGGAGGAGCACAGAAAGGGTTTATGCTACTGTTTGCACGAGCCACCAGAGCTGGAGCAGCTTTCCTTGGGCTTGACACCTCCTTAGGATTTGCTTCTCTTCTCCAGTCCTTCAGGTGGACATTTTATTCCTTTCCAGTTTGCATTGATGATGTTTAGTAGAGCTCTGAATGTTTTGTCACCTGGTTTTTAGGTGTTTTGGCACCAACACTAGCTGAGAGGCTCCCCTTCGTTTGTCTTAATTGATTTTTTTACTCCAGCCTTTCATGCCAGGGGATTTTTGGCTGTTCTCAAAGTCAGTGCAGGGAGTGACCCCTGCCAGGGGACAGCTCTCTCTACCCCCAGCATGTTCCTGCACCTCTTCCCACTTCTGGGAATTTCAAAAGCAGTGAGACACGGTAGATTTACATCCCGGAGCTGCTTATTATGGGCTGCTGGTGCTTCACTTCCTGTACACTCCTCAGGATTTGTCCATTCAAGGGATCAGGGTAAACCCCCAGGTGTGGGGTGGCCCTGGGACACCTGAGCCTCATTTGGTGTTTGTGGGGGAGCAGAGGGGGCTTGGGACACCCTGGGGAAATCCCAGGGATTGGTTTTGGGGTCTGCCCAGGTGTAGCAGTCCCTGGGGGTGAGGGATTGGCTCCTTTTTGGGGAAGGTTCAGCAGTCCCTGGGGATCCTGAGGGCTGCAGCACCTCCCATGTGAGGAAAGGCTGACAGAGTTGTGGTTGTTTGGTCTGGAGAGGAGAAAAGGCTCCAGGGAGAGCTCAGAGCCCCTGGCAGGGCCTAAAGGGGCTCCAGGAGAGCTGGAGAGGGACTGGGGACAAGGCATGGAGGGACAGGACACAGGGAATGGCTTTAGCTGGAAGAGGATAAATTTAGATGGGATTTTGGGCAGGAATTGTTCCCTGGGAGGGGGGGCAGGCCCTGGCACAGGGTGCCCAGAGCAGCTGTGGCTGCCCCTGGATCCCTGGCAGTGCCCAAGGCCAGGCTGGACACTGGGGCTTGGAGCAGCCTGGGACAATGGAAAATGTCCCTGCCATGGCAGGGGGTGGTCCTGACATCCTTTAAAGTTTCCTTCCAACCCAAACCATTTTGATTTTAGGATTCTTTGCCTTGCTGCAATCCCAGGCCATGATTTTTAGGTGGGCAAACAGTTCAGCCGAGCACAGTCCCGTCCTTGCTGCAGGAAACGTCCCTGTTCCCGCGGTGTGAGGGGCTTGGAGGGGAATTTTTGGGAGGTGCTGCTCCTCACTCCGTGCTCCTGCAGCTCTCAGGGAATGTGCAGCTTTCCCAGCCATCCACCCGATGGCAGCACAGCGATGGATGTCACACTCCCAGCCTCGCCTCCCACTCCTCGCTCCCACAGAAGCAGCAGTTTTTCCACAATCCAAAAGAAAACCGAACCCAAAACCCCCCAAAGACCCCAAACCTAACCAAAAAACCCAACGAAAATTTTTTAAAAAATCAACTTTTTTTTTCTTTTACCTCTCATCACGCTGTCCAACATTTTTGTTTAAACTGCGTGTTCAGATAGATACATCTAGCAAATAATTCCTGTGGTTCTGACTTCTGGAAAAACACTGCAGCACATGTAAAACAGACCTCAGAAATCGCCAGCATGTGGGCAAACCCCCCCCATTTTCTGAGTGGATGAAACTGGGCTTTCCAGTTCAGCCTCGTGCCATTGCAACTGCATTAAGCCATGAAGGAGGGTAATACAATGTACCATCATTTTCAAGTAATTTAATCACGAAAACTAAAAAATTTGGAAGCAAACAGATATTTTACTTAATAGAAACCATCTGCACTGTACAGTAGGCAAATTGTATAAAAATGAATAAAACTGTCTCTGGAGGAAAATGACTCAGGCACCAGCTTATATAATGAAGATGTATATGTGCCTTTTAGCATTTGCATTGTCTATTAGAGTAGGTAAATCGCAGGGCTGGTGTAAGGAAACAGCTCCAGATTTTATTACCATCCCCTGACTGATGGCAAAGGCAGCAGGGGAAGTAATTCCTTTAGAGGGGCCTTCGTCCACACCCCAAATGCTTTGGGTGGGAAAGCTTTACTGGTGGGGGAAAATTTTAGGCTTTTTCTGGGGAAACATTTTCCCTCACTTGGGCTTTTTTATTTGGTTCAAGCCTGGCTCATTTGGGATTGCCCAGAGGGAATTTGCTACTGGGTTTTATTCGGTAGAGCTGGGTGGATGAGTTTCAGACTGGTCCTTTAAACTGGTATTTTAAATTTCTCCTTCAAATTTTAAACTGGTCTTTTAAACCCACATCCAGCTTGTTCCAGGCCCCAAATGCTTTGGATGGGAAAGATTTACAGGTGGGGGCACATTTTAGGCAGGTTGTTTCTCCTGGGGAAGGATTTTCCCTCACTTGGGCTTTTTTGCTTGATTCAGGCCTGGCTTATTTGGGATTGTCCAGGGAGGATTTTCTACTGGATTTTATATGGCAGACCTGGGTGGATGGGCTTTGAATAGGTCCTTTAAAGTGGTATTTTAAATTTCTCCTTCAAACTGGTATTTTAAACTGGTTCTTTAAGCACCTACCCAGCTTGTTCCACATCCTAAATGTTTTGGATGGGAAATCTTCACTCGTGGGGGGATGTTTTAGGCAGCTTGCTTCTCCTGGGGAAGGATTCTCCCTCACTTTTTGTGAGGGTTTTTTTTTGCTTGATTTGGGCTCATTTGGAGTTGTTCAGAGAGGATTTGCTACTGGGTTTTATTTGGCAGAGCTGGTGGATGAGTTTTAAACAGGTCCTTTAAACTGGTCCTTTAAAATAATGCCTTAAACTTGTCCTTTAAACTGGGTTTTTAAATTGGTCCTTTAAAGCAGTCCCTTAAACTGGTCCTTTAAACCCCCACCCAGCTTGTTCCCGACCTCAAATTCTTTGGATGGGAAAACTTTACTGGTGGGGTCACATTTTAGGCTTTTCCCGGGGAAGGATTTTCCCTCACTTGGGCTTTTTTGCTTGGTTCAGGCCTGGCTTATTTGGGATTGTTCAGGGAGGATTTTCTGCTGGATTTTATTTGGCAGGGCTGGGTGGATGGGCTTTAACCAGGTCCTTTAAGGTGGTATTTTAAATTTCTCCTTCAAGCTTGTCCTCCCTTAAACTGGTCCTTAAAGCCCCCACCCAGCTTGTTCCAGAGCCCAAATGCTTTGGATGGGAAATCTTCACTCGTGGGGGGATGTTTTAGGCTGGTTGCTTCTCCTGGGGAAGGATTCTCCCTCACTTTTTGTGAGGGTTTTTTTTTTTTTGCTTGATTTGGGCTCATTTGGAGTTGTTCAGAGAGCATTTGCTACTGGGTTTTATTTGGCAGAGCTGGTGGATGAGTTTTAAACAGGTCCTTTAAACTGGTCCTTTAAAATAATGCCTTAAACTTGTCCTTTAAACTGGGTTTTTAAATTGGTCCTTTAAAGCAGCCCCTTAAACTGGTCCTTTAAACCCCCACCCAGCTTGTTCCCGACCTCAAATTCTTTGGATGGGAAAACTTTACTGGTGGGGTCACATTTTAGGCTTTTCCTGGGGAAGGATTTTCCCTCACTTGGGCTTTTTTGCTTGATTCAGGTCTGGCTCATTTGGGATTGTTCAGGGAGGATTTTCTACTGGATTTTATTTGGCAGAGCTGGGTGGATGAGCTTTAACCAGGTCCTTTAAGGTGGTATTTTAAATTTCTCCTTCAAGCTTGTCCCTTAAACTGGTCCTTAAAGCCCCCATGCAGCAGAAGGTGCAGGTTTGACACGGAGATGCTGTTCCCTGCTGCTGGCACCTCTCCCATCCCCTGTTGTTGAAGGACAGATTTCCCTACTTTTCCAAATATTTATTCCCTGGCATTCGGCAGCTTCCCTAAATGATGGCAAATAATATGAATTATTCAACCACAGGGCTGCAAGAGCCTGCCTCTAGCCTGCTTTTAAAATGAAGTTTATAAGAGCCACTTTTCAGGGGCTGAGATTTAACACTGGAAATAAACGTGTGCCCTGCCTTTAAAAGCTTTGTATTCTTTCTCCCAAATCCACGATGAGATCTGGGGAGAAAAGCAGGAATTTTCCGGCACATTTTTTCAACAAAGAAAAATCCCCAATTTCCCAGTGTCATTCGTGCTTTTACTTTCTCAGCTGGAATGTTGAAGGATGGGGGGGAGGAGGGAAACCGGGGTGATGCAAAAGCAGCTTTATTTTGGGTCTGGAAAGAGTGAGGAGGTGAAAACAGAATCAGTTTCCCCTTGAACGTTCAACATGTTTGGTGACGAGAACATTTCACATTAACAAATATGTAAAGTAAAAATACGTCCCAAAAGACCGAGGCTTCTGTGGATTTAAACCAATTTAGATGCAGTTTTCTGCCCTGATATTCTCACTTTCTGCTGTTGTAACCCCCAGATCCACACCAGCCTCACCTGCCCCAGTACTGGAGCCTTGGAGCTGCTGTTTCACACCTGGAACACAAAATTCCACCAACATTTTGGGTAAAAATCTGCCTTTTTTTTTTTCTGAGCGTGGCCTTGGGTGTTTTTGATATTCCCCTGTGGTGTCTGAATGCAAAAGAACACAAAACTCCACCAACATTTTGGGTAAAAATCTGCCTTTTTTTTTTTCTGAGCGTGGCCTTGGGTGTTTTTGATATTCCCCTGCGGTGTTTAAATGCAAAAGTTCTTTTAAAAAGGAAAAAATTCTTGGGATCCAAAGGCTGTTTTTTAGCAAATAACAGCGTCAAGGTCAGATTTGGGGCTGAATTGTTTAAAAATGGATATTTAGGGGGAAGATGTTTGGAGGGGGGCTCAAAACCACCCGGGTCAAGGCAGTGGGAGTCATTCTTGACTTCAATAACCTGGATTAAAAACTTTCTGACCAAGAATCCACACAGATTTTATCCCAGACCTGCTGCACTGGGAGGAAACGAGGCCATCAAGTTTAGAGCAGGATCAGTCCCATGCCCTTAAATACTTTGTTAACGCTATTTTATTAATTAACATCCATTGCATTAGTGAAAAGGAAAATGTCTTTGCTTGCCCATTCAAATCTGAATATAAAAAATTCCTTACCTGTGTTTTTTTTTTTTTTGGTGAAAAAGTAACTCACTTTGGGAAATCTCAGTTATTTCCTTTTTTGTTTTGTTTTGTTTTAACTGAGAGATGTATGGAATTTAAATCCCTACAGATCTGTCACATTCAAGATATAATATTTTGTGCGTTCCTAAACCACAAGCAGAAAGAGCAGTTTGTATTTTTATTTTTAAATTCGGCGATTAATAGCCAGTAAAACATGAAACTCTGAAATGTAAAGAGCCCCAGAGTCCAAAAGCACAGAGGAAATGGCTTCAGAATGAAGACATTTATTTTCTTCTTGCTTTCTTGTCCCATGGTTTATTTAGTTTCATGTGATTTGTGCCAGGACAAAGTGTGTTCTACAAACAAAAAAAAGGGAAAAGGTTAAACCAGTAATGAAGTGCAATGATAATAAAAAATAATGATGAAANTGATGAAAAAAGAAAAAAAAAAAAGACGATTAACAAAAAGAAAAGAAGGGTGAGGAGTTACAAATACAGAGTGGGTGAGACAGTGAGACCCCAAACAACAGATTTATTAGGGAATTAAAATAACTGTGTTTTTTTGGGGGGAAAGAGGAGGGTTCAGAGCTCCAGCCTCGCTCCACGGAGCGGGAACACCGATCCCAGATCCACACGATGGCACTCTTAAGCTTTCAAACAATTCCATCCCCGGCTCCCAACATTTCATCCAAACCTCATTTTTTTTTTCTTTATTCCCTGCCAAAAGCCAAGGAGGAGCTGGCGAGGGGGGGAACAGAACGCACACAACTGGAAATCGGAAAGTCCCGAGCTGTCCCCATCCCACCCCACGCTGTGACCCCGGAGCTGCATCCCAAAGGATTTGTAGGTGACCAGGACACGCTGCTGGGCAGGGAGGGACAGAGCTCCGGCCCTGGGGTGTCTGAAGGGTGCTGGGGAAAGGACAGCTGAAAATACTATTTCAGATACACCCAAAAAATCAGTTTAAGAAGCTCTTCTGCACGGCATGAGGGCCACAAACCCCACAGCCCGAGAGCCAGCTCGTGTTGTGGGACATTTATGGGGGAAAAAGGTCAGAGCTGTTGTTTTGGAGCTTTTTGTAAAGCGCAGCCTAAGCTGTACAAAAGTCAGGAGTTCGGGCTGCTTTCTTTTACAGCTTTTGCTATTAAGGGTGTTTTATAAACAAGAATCCTTCCTGCCAATCTGGAGGACTCAATTTACTCCATATCAAAGTCGTGCGGGGAAGGAAAGGAGTCAGGGGGGAGTTGGGGCCTATCCTGCCCTGCCCAGCTCAGTCATTCCAAAGGCTGCATCGCCCTGGCCGGGAGGAACGGGAGGGAAAAGTCGGCAAATCGCCGCACACCAACACGGCCGTGGAAGCAATTCCTGCTCCTTTCCCCCCCTCTGCCCTCCTGCCAGGCGGGTTTGGGCTTTGTGCTCAGGGCTGGAGAGGATTTTCCAGCTTCCCCGTGAGCTGTGGTTGTCCGGGCAGCAGATTGAACCCCGCTCACAAAGCTCAGCCCGGGGTTGGGTACAGGTTGCTGACCTCCCGTGTTTTCCTTGCAGGAGGAAAAACAAGACCTTGCTCCTTTGTTCCCTTCTTCACCTGCAAAGGATCTTCTGCCTTTGGATTACAGAGCTCCAAATTCTCCACCAGGTCTTGGCCAGCAGCGTTGGAGCCGCCGCTCCTGCTGGGGCAGCCTGTGCCGAGATGGTGTTCAGGGAAGAGTTTCTCCTCACCCTTTCACTGATCCCAAAAAAAGGGCAATTCATCAGCAGCTGGACCAGGAGTGAAGTCTGGAAGGTTCCAGCAGAGCCCCTGTGTCACCCGTCCTCATGTCAAGGAGACCTCACTGCAGGAGTGGGAATTAATCCTGAAAAAGCGAGCACAGCCCCTTATTAAAAACTCAGTGGCAAAGGGTCACTGCAACACCAAATCAGGGGCAGCCAGAGCACAAAATTCTAAAAAAAAAGAACAAATTTCAGACTCTTACACCAAATGAGGCCTTTGTGGGGATGCTTTCCAGTGTAACCCACATCCTAAAGGCACGAAAATAATGCACATCCTAAAGGTCCCAATATAATGCACATCCTAAAGGTCCCAATGTAATGCACATCCTAAAGGTCCCAATATAATGCACATCCTAAAGGTCCCAGACTAAGACACATCCCGAAGGTCCCAGCACACTGGGAGAGGGGCTACCAGGCCAAAGAGCTCTTCGCCCATGCTGGGATGTGCCCAGTCCTGGTGAGTTTTGGGGTGTCAGGGAGCAGCAGGGTGGCTTGGGCAGGGCAGGAGTTGGGAATGAAGATTCCAGGCTTCCTGGTGACTCTTCCTGCTGCTTTCTGGGTGTCTGTGTGCTGGGGGTTCCTGTCCTTGCTGTCACCCAGCACCCACAGGGGCTGTCCTGAGAGGGGCTGTGGGGAAAGAGAAGCTCCTGAGCTCTGCTGGATCGTTTCTCTCCCAAACTGCCAAGCTGGGGTGAGAGGGCATCCTCAGGGGAGTGTCCAAAATCAACACGATTATCTTGATTATTAATATTTGCATTGGCAGAACTGCTGTGGGTTTGTGTGGAGGAGCACAGTCCCTCCACAGCTCAGTGCTGCTGAGCCCATGGAGCAGCAGCTGATCCAGCTCCAGAGTGGACAATCCCCCAATTTTTTTTTTTTTTTGGCGTTTTCCTAAATGTCAGGAGAGTTTATCGTGCCGTCTGTGTTAGTGGCACTTTTTCTGGGGCAAATCCTGACCCTGGCTCCAGAATGTGATGCACTGAGCCTGGTGTAGATCACCTGGATCTTCAAAGGAGAGGTAGGAGCTGGATTTTAGATGGGTGAGGGAAATTTGGGCATATTTTTCCAGCATTCCTAGGTATCCTAGGCACCTTAATCCTCTGTGTTTTCCCTCTAAAATCAGCCTTAGTCCAGTGTCACTTTTTAAGAACCACCCCCAATGTTTACAAAACTATCCCAGGCACTTCAGGGGTTAAAAAAAATGTACTCATTGAATTTTTCAGCTCTTAATTAGACAAGAGATTATTTGGGCCAACCAGGAAACAATGATTTGGGCAGGGTTCACTCTCTGGATACATTCTGCCTTATTTTTCCTAAAGAAATCCTTTTGTTTTGATTTCTGGAGCATGAGCAGGTCAAGTGTCATCCCTGGCTCTTTTTTTTTTTTCCCCTTTCTATTTTTTAACAAGTGTTATAGTGCATTTAATAGAAACACAATGGAGAGATTTATTGCTGGAGATAGAATTTTGCACCGAGATTCCAACGCTGGGTTAAGTTCATTAGTTCTAAAACTCCACTTTTTTTTTTGATTGCTGAACTCATCCTCGCTGTGTTTTCTTGCTAACTGAAGCAGCAAATTGGGTTGGTTTGTAAATATGTGGTGAGAAACAATAGGTGTGTGCCCAAGAAGAAGAACTTGGTGTTGTCTGAAGTTGTTGGCAGAGCTTTTCCCTGGAAAAAATCTGGGCAGAGGAACGCGGGAGGGAGGGTTCAGTGCAATTACCAGATCTCTCTGGAGGTCACCTGCAGTTTGGGCTACAAGGGAACATAATTTATTCCAGTTCATTTTGGATTTGAGGAGCAAAAGGCACAGGCCACTCACGTGGGGGACTGAAAGCAGCAGAATTTGGGGAGTGCTGCTGCTTCCTCTGCACCCCAATCCTGCAGCTCTGCCCTGGGGTTGGGGGGCAGGCCTGAGCTTCCCCTTCTGAAATGCAGAATGCTCAATGAATGGCAAAAGTGCTTTTAAAAGGGGCTCGTGGAACACTTTGAAAATATTAATTAGTGTGTTGAAGCATTCTGCATAGCATATCATAGTAAAACTGCTCCAGGGGCTTGCTTGGAATGAATTATTAATATGAATCCCTCTCTCCCTTATGCTTCACACCCTGATTTTATGGGACTTGGCGTGGGTTGGGGTGTCTATTAGATTCACTTATTGCCTGTTTAGTGGGAGTACTTTGTAGACTGCATCAAAAGGTCACCATTATTTTTTTTTTTTTTCCAGAATCCCAAATTTTAATCAGAGAAAAAGACTAAATTCCCCCAAACGTGGAAGGAGAGCTATGAAGAAAAAATAACTATAAAATGAAGAAGCAAATCACCACAAAGCCACGACTGAAATAATTTTCTGTGGAGAAGGGGCACGAGTCCAGGCCCCAGGCCCAGGCTGGTTTAGGAACATCACCGTGGGGTTTTACAGAGCTGGAATGGCACAGCCACATGCAAATCCCACCTCCAGCCTCGTCCAAACCACTCCAAGAAGAGCAATTCCACTAAAACACTCTGGTAACATGTTCATGCTTCCTTCACAGCCATTTGGATGCCTCGTACCACAAGCAGAGAATTCATTAAATTCACAGAGCACAGTTCCTTTTCCCCTCTTGGCTTTACAATATCACAGAGCTGAACCTGTTAACCTAACACTGAAAGAGAAAAGCTGTGCTTTAAAAAAAAAAAAATTGTTTTTCAGCTCTTGAGGTCTGTTTTGATGAAGTCCCTCGTGTGCAAATATAAATAAATCCATAAAGTAATTTGACTTTTAATTCATACTTGGATTATGGAAATATTTGTATTTGCATGGCTAGACTGAATTACAAAGGGCTTGGAGGGTCCAGTTCTCAGTCTTGGAAGAAAAGAAGCAGGAAAATGATGGTTTGGGAAAGAGTGGCACCCATGGCACAGAGACTGCCAAGGGACAAAGGCTTGTGGCAAACCCCAGTTTGTTATCACAGAATCCCAGACTGGTTTGGGTTGAAGGGAATTTAAAGCTCATCCCATTCCACCAGGGACACCTCCCACTGTCCCAGGCTGCTCCAAGCCCCAGTGTCCAACCTGGCCTTGGGCACTGCCAGGGATCCAGGGGCAGCCACAGCTGCTCTGGGCACCCTGTGCCAGGGCCTGCCCACCCTGCCAGGGAACAATTCCTGCCCAAAATCCCACCAAAATTTACCCTCTTCCAGCTCAAACCACTCTGCCTCATCCTATTGTTATCTCCACTCCTTGAAGGCTGAGGGACACTCAACTTTGGGCTTTGGTCTCATCCCACATTTGGAATTTCCAGTGTCTGCAGCACTGGGCTGAGCGCTGAAGACGGAGAGAACATTTTTCCCCATAATATTAAACAAAACAAAACAAAAAAACAAAAAACCACAAACAAACAAACAAACAAACAAACAAATATTAGTAAGAAGTTGATTTCTGCATCTGAAAATGGATGTTTAAAAATAGATCTGTGTGGCACCTTTGAAAGTCCAAGGAGATGGAGTTTAAGCTTCCTGTGCAAGAAGCAAAAGGGAAGAAGAAAGGGAAAGCTGCTGACAAACAGCAGTGACATTCTGGAAGCAGAAAGGTTTCAGTTTATTTATGGTGTTAAAAACTTCAGGCCGAGTCATCACTTTAAAAAGCGAATCGCAGAGTGAAAAATGCCAACGAGATTATTAATAATGTCTCTTTTTTTTTCTCTCCCTTTTTCTTCCTTTTTTAAAATTTTAATTAAAAAGGAACAAAAGGTGAGAGACAGCTTGTTCCACTGGAGTCTAATAGAGAGCGTAAATCTGCACCATGTGCAGAAGTTTGACACAGATTTGCCTCTCTTGCTTTACTTCCCAGGAGTTCTGAGCTGCAATTCCTTGTTGATGACAGCTCGCTGCAATTATGACAGAAAGCAATCATTAGCATCAGCCCTTCCTTACTTTTTGGAGAAGCAGCAGCTTTTTCTTTTCTTTATTTTTTTTTTTTTTTAAAAAAAAGCAATCCTGAGAACTCCCCCTGCTTTAAGAGTTTAGCTGGTGATGGATCTTTCTAAGGAAAGGATCATCTTACGCTCTCTCAAGTTGTGAGTGTTATTGACTCTATGAAATGCCTTTTTTCTGCTTTTTTCTTTTTTCTGTTCCAGAGGAGAAATGTTGCCAACTGATTAATATTTTAAGCATGTAGACAACCTGCAGACCTTGCTCTTGGACTCAGATTTCTCCTTTCTCCCCTCCCCAAAAAAATGGTTTGGCTGCTATAAACTCGTTGTTCACATTCCCTACTCCCAGGTGAGACGTGATTATTTATTCACTTCATGTCACCAAAATTCAGGACAAATAATTCTAGAAAGAGTTCAGCAAACAGTTAAAACAATATCACGTGGAATCTCTGTGGAGTTGGGCTGAGATTGCAGCTCCTTGCTTAAAATTACGTGGGTCAGCCTTATGGTGAGGAATAGGAAAATGTGCATTTCAGGCACTGAATTTTCGGTGTTTTTAAAGGAAAATGCTGGTGGTGGTTGGTGCAACAACATCCAGGATGCCAGTTCTGGGGTTTGTGTGTGCTCACGGTAGTGCAAAGCGAGTTGTGGTGTGCACTTCAGCTCCTCTGGATAATTCATGGGGATTTGTTTTTATTTATTAGTCAGATGAGGACTTCAATATTCCACGTTCTCACGTGCAAGTGTGAGCTGTGAAACGGAGAGTTTTGGTGAGAAAAGAGAGATAAAGGAGCTGAAGAGCTTCCAGTGGCCTCTCTGTGCTGGCCAAGCAGCAAATCCACAATGGCTTTTTGGGAACCTCGAGGCTGGGTGAGAGCAGCCACCCCAAAATTGCACCAAACCAGAATTGTTGGTGCTTAAGCTGAAAAAACCCCATTCTGACAGATTTTTCTCTGATAAATTCTGCATTGTTTCTCTTCCTAGGACCTACTTCTCCTCCCCTTGCTTTTATTTTTTCACTGGGGCTACTTTTGATTTATATCTACATGACAATTTCACTTTGGACTACTTTGAATAAGCACCAAACCCAGCCTTCAATTTTCATCATTCATTATTATTTTAATGTCCTTCTTCTCACCCCAGGTTTCTCCTGAATCGTTTGTTTGACTTTTACTTTTGTTGAAAGGCTCATGGGAATAACTTCTAGAGTACAACAGACACAGCAAGTGCAGCAGAATAATTTCTGATTTAAAAATTAAAAGGAAATAGAGAATTTCTTCCTATTTAAAGTCCTGAATGGCAACTGGCAACAAGTAAATTGCCCTGTGCCGACTTTACAGGAGTTCAGAAAGATGATTCTTCTGCCAGTGAATGGTAGGGAGATCTACAGTTCAGAAAAGGTATAAATTAGAAAGGATTCAGAGCTATAAAAAACATATTTATGGAAAACCTGGTTCTGCACCTTAGAGGTTCTCCCTTCCTTTTGGCTCCTTGTGACTCTAATTCTGATTTTCCTCCTGCTCCCTGGTGATGTTCAGTAGCTCCTCATCAGCTTTCTGCTTTCCCTGAGATCAGGGACCCATTTAGGGGCACTCAACCTGGGCCTACCTGAGTTTTTCATCTGTAGGCAGGCTGGGTTAGTGCTCATTTTATAAAAATGAGTAAAATCTGCAGTGGTAAAATCTGCATCTTAAATATTTGCAGAGTTCCACACATCTGTTGTAAAACCACAGATGTGCCTCTCCGTAGATATATATATACTTCAGCGTGATATATTATGTTTTATAATTAAAATTTTATTGAATTTTAATACAAAAACAAATTCATACATTAAAAATTAAGTAGAGAACAAACACGTGTGGTGTCAGGAGGATACAAGCTCCAGTGCAGTAGGACAACAACATCTGACCCATAAAAACCACCCTGCTTTGCTGATAAAATACCTTTGTGGCTGGGAGATTAGTGGGATATATTATTGAGGTTTCAATATTTGGGAAAAAAATAATATTGTTTTGTCACTTCCATTGACGAGGAGAGGAGCAGCTTTTGAAATCCCTGCATTAAGCACGGGAAAACAAATGGATTTAGACAGAGCATGACCTCCCACCCAGCAGAGAGTGTTATTTGTGGGGTAAAGTCAATATTTTCGAGCAGAATGAAGGAGCTTATTTCTCGCAGTGTCCAGGGGAGCACAAGAATTTGGATATGGGAGGTCTGAGCTTGAATCCAGGAATAATCCAGCCCTTACTTGCACTCCTTCCCTGGGCAAAGGTAAGCGTTGGTTACACGGAGTAACTCACTCCTTGCAGGGTGTGGGTCAGAAAACATGGAAAGATGGAGAGACAAGAGCTTGGAGTGGCCGGAAGGGGAGGAATGGCTTCAAACTATTGGGGTTAGATGGGATTTTGGGCAGGAATTGTTCCCTGGCAGGGTGGGCAGGCCCTGGCACAGGGTGCCCAGAGCAGCTGTGGCTGCCCCTGGATCCCTGGCAGTGCCCAAGGCCAGGTTGGACACTTGGAGCAGCCTGGGACAGTGGGAGGTGTCCCTGCCATGGCAGGGGTGGGATGGGATGGGTGGAATGAGTGGGATGGGTGGAATGGAATGAGCTTTAAGGTCCCTTCCTACCCAAACCATTGCATGAATTTATATTTCTGTGATAATTATATCCTACAGCCCCAATATGAGACCGTCCAGGGCAGTTCGCCAACAAGATTTAATCTTTATACCATTGTCAGCTCGGGGGATAAAACTGCAGCGTGGAGAAAACGAATGACCCAGCCTTGGTCAACAACAGGGACAAGTAGATGTTTGCTCTCCACAATCCCAGCTCATGGACACCACCTTGCTGTCCTTTCCCTGATCCCATTTTTCCCTGATGAAAAGCAAAGCCCAGCAGCACAGGATGTGTGAGAGAAAACAGCGCTGAAATATTTGAATGCTGTTACATAAAGGGGCGACGAGCCTTTGCCTTGAACACTGTTTTCATTTCCATTTCAAAAAAGCTACAGCTGAAGTCTAAAAAGTTCAGAGAGGGCTGATGGAAATGATTAGACAGAGGTGAGATGTGTGTGTGACGAGAGTCTGTCAAGGTTGGAACACGAATTTCGTGGCTAACAAGGATAAAAATGGCAAAAAATGTATCAGGTAAGGAATAGTTGATAGGGAATATCTCAGGAAGTTGTTGAGGATACCTTTTCCCCCCCACTTTCTGCTGAAGAAGAATCCAGGACCAGCCAAAAGATGAGGCAGGGCCCACAGAACAGGCTGGTGACAAGAGACAGGGCTTTGGGGTGGGATGTGGGATCTTTGCCGCAGGAGTTTGAGGCATCGGGAATGTTTAAGGAATGAGAAATTAGAGATTTGGGTAGCAATACTTACATTAGATGAGGTAAAACTAAGGGATAGGGTCATGGAATCATTAAGGCTGGAAAAGACTCAAAGATCATCAAGGCCAGCTTTGATCTCATCCCACCAATGCCCACAAAGCCACGTCACAAAATGCCACATCCACTCGGTTCTTTGGACACTTCCAAGGATGTGACTCCACCACTGCTCTGGGCAGTCTGTCCCAATGCTTGACCACTTTTCCCATGAAGAAATCTTTCCTAACCTCCAACCTGAATCTCCCCTGGTGCAGCTTGAGGTGGGACCTCATCCCACATCAGCTCCTGGGACAGAGGGAGGTGATTCCCAGGGCTGCACCATCCTTGTGCTGTGTCTCCTGAATCTTTCCCAAGGCTTTTGGAAGTTGTGCCCTGCCTCCAGCCCTCCCACATCCAGCAGCACCATCCTCAAAGGAGAAAACAGGCCCAAGCTCTGTTAAAAAAGGTAAAATGTAACTTTTGAATCAGTTTCATAACCCACATCATCGTTTTTCCTCGGTTATTTGAGAAGTCAGGTAGGAGTAACGTTTGGGAGTTCCCACTGATGACAGAGCTGGGTGTGTGGTGGCTGCAGACTCCAGGAATTCTGGGCAGGGATGTTCTGGAGGAGCACACCCAGCCCCACATGGCCCCAACTCAGCCTGACTCCGAACCTCCAACTTTCCCCACACTCCCCCAATTAAACCATTCAGAACTCCCATTAAAGAGCTGCCCACAGCCCTGCAAATTGATTTATCCCCTGATGACAGTCCGAGCTGCTGCCCAAACTGCTGGAGAGGAAAAGGTCTTTAATTTAGGGGTTGTTTTCTTTCATTCTCGTTCCTTTTCACACCGATTTTCACTTGCTGTTGCTTCACAATTAACTCGAGGTCACAAGTTTAGGAGGTATCACGGGGCGATCTCGGCTCCACTTGGTATAAATAGTGTTTGTGTTCCTGTTTGTTAAATGAATGGATTCAAACAGGATTTTAATGGAGTAGTGAAGCTTTTTATTTATTAAAAAAAAAAAAAGGGATTTTTCAAGGAGAATTGCTAAACCATCACAGGTAATTATTTTTAAGGAATCTTTTAAAGGTGTCACTCCCCATGGTAGTGGTTTGGAATGAGATGATCTTTAAAATCTCTTCCAGCTCAAACCATCCTTTGATTCTATGATTCACTGTTGTTATTTGTGCTCTGAGGATTTACTGAAAAGGAGTTTTTCGAGTTGGACATTTATTGAGAGTATGATGAGCTGATGGCTTCTATCTGGTGAAAAAAGAAGTATTTTCCTCTACTCACACATTTACATTGGGGATCTGCAAACTCGGCCACACATCTGAACACACAGCTGAGTAATTCACCGTTTACAGTTTATAGAAATCCAAAATAAACCTGTGGTGAAAGATTGGATTATTCACTGATAATCTACAGCTCTCCCAAACAATCACTTTATGACTGTGCACACAAAAAAACCAACTCCTGGCTTATTTTTGATTTGGAAAAAAAAAACCCCAAACCCTCCAGAAATGATTAATAGTAATTGTCAGGAATTTGTTTTGGAGGGGGACTGTGCTTATGTTTTCACATGTCCCACTAACACTGGCACCAGGATATTGATGAGCCACAAACAAAATCTACTTGCAAGTATTTCACTGCAAAGGAGCAATCAAAAGAAAGTAAAAAAAACACCAAATTTGGAGGTCTACAGTTATTGTTTTGGTAAATCTACAGCAAGATAATTTACAGATAAAACAGAAAAAATGGAGATAATTTTAATAGATGTTATTTCGGTACAGCTTATATTTAATATTTTTCCGCTATCAAATAATGTGAGGGAAAATTAAAGTTCTGTGAAGTTGCAGTAAATCCCTAAATATTCATAGTTGGATATTGATAGAAGATAGTGAAAGGGACAATTGTCATCTCTGCTGTGTCAGTGCTCTTCTGTGCTGATGCTTCACTTCACTTCCAGGAAAATATTCCTCAGCTCCAGCTGCCTTAAATCAGAGCTGAGGAAAAGCCCGATGAGTTATCTCAGTGTCTTCAAGAAAACTCTCACTGCTAAGAGAAAATAACAACCTTCAGACAGCACTTTTTATACCAGACTGTAAAATTTAATCGAGGGTTTTATCTTGCCAGAGAAATTTGGGTGGGTTTTTTTTATATAAAAATCCCAGGAAACATTATTATTTCTGTTCAGTCCTTTTTCTAAGGAATGGCTGCGGAATTGACTCTTTTTTTTTTTATTTAGATACATCCAGGAGCTGCACCTGTTGAATGACAGAGGTGGGTTTTCCAAAGGTAAAGTTAATTCCTCAGGAGGTCTGGAAAAATCCCAACCCTTCTCATGATGTTGAAGACTATTCTCACGTCTAACAGTGTCTTGGGGGAAAAAAAAAAAAAGAAATTATATTTCATAGGAACTTGGTGAGGAATACACGACCTCTGCCACTCCCTGATGCAGGAGGGTGGGAAGAAGCTACACCTCATCCAGGGATTTTTCGGGAAACTCCACCCCATCCAGGAATTTTTTTGGGAGGATGGAGCGTGTAGGGTTGAGCCACCTCGTTCAGCATCAGCGGGAGGATCGCAGGAGCTGCCTGGGATAATCCCAGAGGATGCCCTAAACACTCGTGTGTTTTGCAGCACTTTGAGGCTTTTTTGATGCTTCTAAGGAGGATGCAATTAGCTTTTCAATGATAAATAAATTAGAGATAGTTGATTTTGCCGTTCACACATTTGTTTTCTTCGCTTTCATGAGGGACTGCAGCCTGTTTATGATTTTCTTAGAAGTTTGAGAGACTTGCTTTGCTTAGTGACAAATCCTCCCCTCTAGGCAGCGCAAGGTTAAAAAATAAAAAGAGGAAAGCAAAGATGGGAACCTGCAAATGGCCAGTGTGTCTGCAGGGAAGGGAATCCCCTCAGGACTCCCAGAGGTTTGGTTTGTTTCCTGGCTGTTTATTTACGTAATTAGAGCTCGTAATTCCACGCGACGCAAAGGGAAATAAGAAGCAGCAACAAAAGAAATCACCGAAAAGCGCAGGGAAAAATCAGATGGTTATGCAGGACTGGAATGAGGCTCTGGTGGAACTTCAAGAATGGCTTTGGCTCTGCAGGTGGTGGTTAAAGCACAGCCAGATCAGAAATGAGGGGGCTGCAGATATTTCATAGAATTCCAGAATGGTTTGGTTGGGAAGGGACGTTAAGGCTCATCCCATTCCACCCCCTGCCATGGGCAGGGACACCTTCCACAGGCAGGTTCACAGCTCAAGGTTGCTGTACAGATAATTTCAGTCTCATTCTGCATGGGCAGTGGGAATGAGGCTGTCCCAGCTTTGTCTCTGGGTGCATTCCCACCACACCCAGCACTGCCAGCTCTGGCCTGGGAGATCACATCAAACACATCGTATTAGAGCCAGGAAACAGGGGCAGCAATAGCTGGGCCAGTGGGGCACTCCAGGCAATCAGAGCAGCCCGGCCACCCTCAGCTAAGACTTATAAACTGCAAGAAGTGGGGAAATGTCATTTCTTTCCTTCCTAGGAAAAGCTTTTATCTGTGTGTGTGTGTGTGAGGCAGTGAGCAGGGAAAGGAAGCACAGCCCAAGCTCTTGGATTGTGGCCATGGATCCTCGGCTCTGAAACTGTCCCTGTCACCTCCCCGGGGGCATCTGCTGGGTCTGTGAAAGGTGGAGCTGGTGTCTCCACACTGCAATAGGCTGGGGGCAAGGTCAGTAACACAGCAGGTGTAATTAGAAGTGACCTCCGAGTGGTTTCTCATCCAAGAGGAGCGTGGAAGTGCTGGTGGGGCTCGGTGCTGGGGGAATAAATATCATTGTGTAGATGATGGTATGGAAAGTAAGCAAAGACTAAGGTGGAAAATGAGTGGGAGTTGTCTGGAATTGGATGATCAGAAATAGTTGCACTGTCAGAAATGAAACTGCAGAATCACAGACTGGTTTGAGTTAGAAGAGACCTTAAAGACCACCTCGTTCCAACCCCCTGCCATGGGTGGGGAAGATGACAGGCACCTGAAAAGCTCTGGACATCTCCTGATGCTGACTAAAAAGAGAGACAAGGGGAAAAATTTAAAGAAACCTAAAGATATGATCCTCATTGTGAAAGTCAGACCAGTCTCAAAGTGCTTAACTCAGACTCCAAGTCCCTCAGCCCCTCTTGAGGGTGGGAGGAAGGAGCTTCCCACATATTTTGGAAGGGCAGGACCATGGGAGCTGTGTCTGTTTGCCAGGCCTGTAATGAGCACCTTGCCTGACATTAAGCAGAGGCAATAACTTTGCGATGACCTAAATTCATTTAAAAAAGAATTACTGATGTATATATTCAGGTCAATAGCGCTTTCCCCAGGTTTCAATAATCGGATCAATTATCTGAATCCAATAAAATCTTATTAAAGGAATTCAGAATTATCTTTAGAATAGCTGGCCTTGTAGTCCCTGAGTAGGTTACAAAAACTGCTATGAAGAATTACTGTGACCTACTTTCTGGGCGGTACAGATATCATTATCATATCAGAGGTGCAGGCTGATAAGGCTACATGACTTCCATCTCTTACTGAACAGAGTTTGGCAAAAAACTCACACAAAACTTTAATCTAGCTCTCCAAATCATTTCATTTTCCTAAACGTCAGCTGAAATTTGAGAAGTCAAAGCACTGAACGTGAAGAAGCACCTATTGAATGAAGCGAATGAGGTACAGCCAACAGGGTGATGGATGTTTAAAGCACCTGGGGTGGGGAAAAATTGTTGTTGTTACAAGAGATGGAATGCTTGGTCAGCCCAGGCACAGCCATGCTGACCCAGGAGCCCTTTGCACCTCCTTCCACAAGAAGGACTTGAATCCCGAGGCAGAGGAGGAATCACAAAAAGCCAATGTTTTATTACCACAGCCAACCAAAAACCTTCCAGCCTTCTCTCTGCCAGGTAGAGATGTTTGGTTATTTCATTGCTTCTGAGACAACCACTTTGTTAAAATATGGCTGGAAACTTTCTTGTGTTTCTAAGCTGTTTTTTGATGGGGCAGCATTTGCAGATCTGGGGAATGAGGCTGTGCTGGGCAGGATTGTCCCAAGAGCTGCAAAAGCAGCTCTTTGGTGTCTGGTAGCCCTGTAGTAAACTTGACCTCCACACCAGTTGTGTCTGAAAGAAGTGTTTCCTAAAAAAATACCCTGATATTTCAGATATGTCAGGGCTGAAGTTTGGAGCTATGAAAGACAGCAGGGATTTAACTGGGATTGCAGTGGGCTCAGGGTGGACTCTGCACTGGTGTTTCTGGCATGGCACCCAGTTTCTCTTGATGCCTTGGGAAGGATGACCTGAAACAACGACTGGACAGAGCTGGAGAATAAAGTAGAGATTTATTGAAAGGCCTTCAGAATACACCTTAGGCAGGACAGGGCCTGACCAGGGCTACACCCAAGGCAGACTCAAAATTGACACAAAAGATGGGTGACTGGTGAGATCTTACATTTTTGTAAGTTTTGGTCCATTTGCATATTGGGGTTTAATTGTCCAATTACAGCTTCAGGTTATGAAGTCCCATCCTTCTTGATCCTCCTTTCAGCCACCCTTGTTTGTGCTTTTGGGCCTGAAAGTTGTCCTTGGTGTGCAGCAGGAGAAGGATTTGTTTTGTGTCCCTGCTCTGTGAAGAGAGCTGACTAACACCCAATATGAGACTTAGAACTGCAACCCCAGGCAGCACAGAATCTGAAATACATGAAGGCTAAAACTTAAGGTGTCATTTCCCCCCTCAGGAAATGATGGGGGGGACCAGTGAAGAAGGGGCAGGAGGTACGTGGCCAGCCGGTTTGACCTCAGCTCTGCCCCATCCAGCTGGAGGTGTGGAAGATCTGTGCTCCTGTGAGAACCATCACCGTTCCCACCACAGGGGGTAAGGAGCTTCTCTGAGCTGTGCAAACACAGAATCCCCCTTTTGTGAGATTACCAGAGAGGTGATGCCAACATGTGAGGTCAGAACTTGTGCAAACCAGTGCAGATGGCACTGAGAGCATGGCCAGGAGTCCAAACCAGTGGAGATGGCACCGGGAACACTTCCAGGAGTGCAAACCAGTGGAGATGGCACCAGGAGCACTTCCAGGAGTGCAAACCAGTGGAGATGGCACTGGGAGCACGGTCAGGAGTGCAAACCAGTGGAGATGGCACTGGGAGCATGGCCAGGAGTGCAAACCAGTGGAGATGGCACTGGGAGCACGGCCAGGAGTGCAAACCAGTGGAGATGGCACTGGGAGCATGGCCAGGAGTGCAAACCAGTGGAGATGGCACTGGGAGCACGGCCAGGAGTGCAAACCAGTGGAGATGGCACTGGGAGCATGGCCAGGAGTGCAAACCAGTGGAGATGGCACTGGGAGCACGGCCAGGAGTGCAAACCAGTGGAGATGGCACTGGGAGCATGGCCAGGAGTGCAAACCAGTGGAGATGGCACTGGGAGCACGGCCAGGAGTGCAAACCAGTGGAGATGGCACTGGGAGCATGGCCAGGAGTGCAAACCAGTGGAGATGGCACTGGGAGCACGGCCAGGAGTGCAAACCAGTGGAGATGGCACTGGGAGCATGGCCAGGAGTGCAAACCAGTGGAGATGGCACTGGGAGCACGGCCAGGAGTGCAAACCAGTGGAGATGGCACTGGGAGCACGGCCAGGAGTCCAAACCAGTGGAGATGGCACTGGGAGCATGGCCAGGAGTGCAAACCAGTGGAGATGGCACCGGGAGCACGGCAAGGAGTGTTCACACCCTCCTGTGCTGCTCAGGCCGCTCTCCACCACCCCAGACATCCCTCACCCAAACACTCTCTCCTCAGGGCCGAGCACAGCAAAGGCGGGAGAGGCAGCTGTGGGACCCCCACACCACTGGGCCGTGAACACGGCCAGGACGATTTTCCAGGAGTTAATTAGGAAGCCAAGGCTCTGGGAGCCTGCTCGAGAGCGCTGAGCAATCCCAGCTGCTGCGCGGGCCTTGCCGGCGCGGCCCAGCCTCCAGAGCCGGGCTCTCCTCCCTCCCAGCCCTGGGCTTTGATCTGGCCCCCATCAAACCAGTTGGGTCCCAGTAGGGTGGTGGGAGGCAGCAGGAGCCAGTGGTGGCCTGTGGCTCAGGGCAGCCACCTTCTCTCCACACAGGCCCGCCGGCCCCCGACCGGCGGCGGGACATCAAGGCAGGGCCGACCGACGAGCGCCGTTAATTAGGAGGCTGAAATTATAATGTTGCGTTAAAGAACAAAGAGTCTCCAAAGGAAAAAAAATATGTGCCGCATATCTGACAAAGATAAATTGGATTATTCAAAATATTCCTGATGAAATGTTACATTTTGCAACTAATTATCGATCTGTTTTATCTCCGGACCAGCTGGGCATTTTTGTGCATGCAAGACCTGCCTTACCAATGATCTTAAGATGTCACTGTAGCGTTTACATCTTTTATTTCAAGATTTAAATAACTAGGAAGTAGCTAATGTAATTCACTGCTGAGAAGAAAGGCTAGTTAGTTGAATGCTTTCCAAAGTGATCTTCTCCTAATGAACTTCTCTGGACTGTGAGTAATGAGGCTTTATTCAAATAATGTTTAAGAAAGGTTTTTATAATGTAATTTTTTTAAAGAAAGAGAAACATTTAATGCATATAAAATATCTTTATTAATCCTATACTGCCTCATGTAACATTAAAGCATTGTGAATATTTGGTTTTGTTCCTTCTGGATGTTCCTTTTGTGATGAACTGGTTGTAGCAGCGATGGAGCTATAGAAATTGGGCAATTATCTCGTAAATGTTCAGTGATATCTTACAAATTACAGTCTGACATGATTACAGAGCCATTTTGCTGTAAAAGCATTTGTTGTTTAAGTATATTTATATACCACAGCGGTCTGTATTTCCCCTGGTCCCTACTCACACACTACTCCTATGTGCAAGCACTGAGCTTTGCTGCCTCTGCTATAGCTCACCTTCGGGACAGCTGTGCTGAGATTCATCTGCTGGAGGTGTCATAAAAATTTTCTTTTGAGAGTGCTTTTGTGGTAGTTTTCAACTGGAATAGGAGAAGACACCTCCTAGGTTCCCTACAAGAGGAGTGCTCTGCAATATCCTGGATTCTTCGCAAGGTTATGAAGTTCTCCTGGAAGAGCACTGGCAAATTTTGCTTTTATGGCACTGAACTCACAGGGTGGCCAAAAATAAATTTAAGAAATTAAATATTTTAAGATAACGTCTGCTTGGCCAATTTCTAGGAAGGGACAACCACAAATGTATTTGAGCAAACCTCCCTATTTTTGATTAACGAATGAAGGGGTATCATTGAGTGTGGGCTGATCTCATCCTCCCCAAAGGTTGACTCCCACTGCTTACGGGCCCTGACTGATGCACCCCATGATTACACATTTCTGAGGTTGGCTTTATTTACAGCAGAATATCAGCTCAAAAAGGGCTTCACTCTAGATCTTGAATCTTTCCGCTTCTATCTCCCAACAGTTAAATTTTAAACACTATATCCAGCATATATTCAAAGTTTTCCCAGGGAATAGGAACTGAACGTGGACACTTCAGCCTGCAGTACATGGAATAAAACTGAAGCAGTTTTATTATTATCAACCCATCATTTTTTTTTCCTCCCCCTTCTACAGAGTAAATTTTGCCCCACCTGATGATCATTTTAACTGTTCAGAGCAGGTTCTGCTTCATCGTAGAAATGAATTCTTTCTGCCTTTTAATCAGAGTCTTCCCAAAGCTTCTTAGTGCATTCCCTGCTTTTCCATGCTCTATCAAGGCCTGATCCTGCTAAGAGCAGGAGGTGCCTGGCACCCTGACCTTCTCCCGGAATTCCAGCCAGTTAGGAGTGGCCAGCACCCGGCAGGATTTGGCCCTTGCTTTGCACAAAAACCTCCCTCCGTTTGAATGTTTCATAATGTATGTTTAAACAGTCACAGCTAGCAAAGAACTTTGATGAGGCAAAGGGGTAATTGGATTTTCTTGTTCTATAATTAAAAAGGTATATATTACATCCACATTAATACCAAAAGAGTTCATCATGATCAGTGTTATTACAATGAATACCAAAGGATTTAACAGTGATTGGCCACTTAGTTTAAAGCGTACCTGAAATCATTAAATTGTGTGCTGGAGGGCTTTTGAAGGCCTGTTGGATCGCCTGCCACTCCATTTTTTTTTTCCAACTCCTGGCCTGCAATGTGAGGTTTACTTTTACAAAGTAGGAGCAACAGGGTGATCATTTTCCTTTATTATTCCCTTATTGACTTCCAGTTAATTTTAATCTTTGCATCAAGTGACCTCTATTAAGCTTGCCAGGTATCTGATTACTCCGCCAAGGTTGAGACCAGAAGGCGACCTATTGCACCACATCAATTGTCCTTCACACAAGCCCTTACTGTTAATCAAGAGAGGAAGATTAAAGGAGATCAGAACTATCAGCCTGGAGTGAATTTTGCATTTGAATACACCTTTCTACCGGTTCGTGTGTATTGTCTTAGAAAAAAAAACCAAATACGAGCTCTTAGGAGCAGCTTCTGCTCAAATCTCCACTGAGAGAAGTTCTCAAGGCCAATGTGGTATCTGCAACCGTAGCTTTACCCTTCAACACTTTATTATGTTTGTAAAATTCTAAATTAGATACCTATTAATATAGCTATAAAATCCCTAAATAAGTTTTCTCATATTTGGTTTGGACAAACAAAACTTTTTTTTTTTTTTCCTGCAATCCTGAAATGCTCACATTTAATTTTGTTCAGTTCTATGCAGATATAAATGAGCTCTAATTAACTCTCGTTCTTAGAATCACAGAATCTTTTAGGTTGGAACAGACCTGTAAGATCGAGTCCAACCATTAAACCTACTCAGGTTATTGGATAGGTTAGAGGTGACCCTTCATCAGCACATGAGTGTTCACACTTCGAGGCAGTTCCTTGCTGGTTGTTGGTCTTTGTAGAATTCCTTTGGGAGAATTCAGAATTTAGGGTTTGTAGAATTCCTTAAATCTGTATCACTTTGTGCGTTTTCAAATCCCAGTGACTCCAATTAATTTAACCATAAATTTATTTGTACAGGAAAAATTTTGGTCAAATGTTAATTTTCTTGTATTTCATTATCTTAATGTATTTTGGAACTTAGGCTGAAATTCTTAGTGACAAAAATTCTGAAATTCTGAAGTTATTGTTGAAAGCTACAGTGTCTGGAAAAGATATAATAAATGTATGTAAAAATAAATGTATTGATTTGATCCCTGATTATAATTATGCTGTTATACATTAGATTTCTGTAGTTTAAAATTTTAATCTCTTCTCTTCAAACGATCTCATGTACACGACTTCACCTTTGATCATCTACAGAAGTAAAATAACCCTTGAAATTAAAAAAGAAGGTAAGCTGGTGCTAAAATCAGAGTTTTAGTGCAATTAAATATTTGCAAGGTCAACTACTGCAGTCTAAAATATTCTGAACTAGTTCTGAATGTATCAAATTAATAAATATATTCATAGAGGGGAAAAAAAGTGCAAATTAACCTCTTTCTAGCTAAGGAAACCAACAAGCGCTTTAAAAAGAGAGGTGATCTTTTTGGAAGGTATTTTTCAAAACCTAAAAATCCTCTTTTCCCTTTTTCCCAGCATCCCCATCCTGCACAAATCCTCCCAAGCTTGGACAGTTTGTTCAGCTTCCCCAGGAGCTTGTGGAGCTTAATTTCAGTGCTGGCGATCCCAAGAGCTTTTCCCTTTTTTGTATCAATTCTACCTGCATGAACTTATTCTTAATATAAAAATGACCAGTTGGAACATGAGACTGTCATTTTATTGGGATTCAAGTCAATAATTGTATTTATTTTCTTGACAGAAGAGTCACCCCCAACATTCAGTAATTTGATCATTGTGCTTAATTCATGAGAAAATTAGACTAACCCAACTCAGAAATGCTTTTGTTCTGTGGTTAACTCCTGCTTTTAAATAGTTTTATGATATATTTTTATGATCTACTCTCTCCAATTAGACAGAAAAGTTGCCCAGCTCTTCAGCTCTCCAAGGGAAATGGGGAATGATTAAAAAAAATTATGTGTTGATGCATCTTTATGGCTTAAATCACCGCGAGCGTATTTATAACTTTTAAGGCATCGAGCATCTGTTCTTCCTCTTCCAGGCTGTGTAAACGAGAGTGCTTTGGCTTTCCCTAAAATATCCTTTTTTTTTAGCAAGTCCAACAGATGCACCGTGGTCAATGACAAGGCATCCTGGAGCCCGGCAGCTCGGCTTGTTCCAATCACCTTCCGCGGGAACGGGATCGCCAAGGGATCGGCGGGAGTCGGGAACAGCGTTTAGCACTTTGCTGACCTTGAGTCCACCTTTTCAAAACTCCTCCTGGAACCAAGATTTTTTCCGGCCATTTTCAAGTGATTTCTTCTACTTTCTCCAGAGACTGAAACACTTGATTGACCCGTGATGTTCAGTGAAATTCTTGCACTGGGAAAGAAAAGAAATGTTGGTAGTCCTAGACATGAAAATACTCGTGAACTTCTTTTTTAAAAAATCTTTAAGAAGTTTTCAATGTAACATCTGTCCAGAGTGTTTAACAACAGGTATTTGAGATTTCTTTTCATTGTGAAGGGAGATATAGAAGTAAACATGAAAAATAGATATTTAATTTTAAATGTATGATTTTTGCCTGTATTTTAGCCTTGCAGATACCACTTTGTCTCATTGGAGAGTTGCTAATAACCAGGAAATTATTACTGAGAACTTCTGAAATGACATCAAGTAAAAAATTAAAGGATGTGAGGAGGCTTTTTTTAAGAAATAAAAGCTTTTAGAGCTGAGATCATGATAAATTATTTCTCAGCATTATTTAGAAAGAATAATGGAGCTGAAGTTTGTACTGTATGTATTGTGTTACTTGATAAATCTCTGGCTCACAGTACCTACATGAAAACAGGACTCCCCAAAGACTTGTCAGGACTCTATGTTAAAGAAGCTCGCACAGGGAAAGAGGGTTTTTTATTTCTAACTCACTGTTACATCTTATATTTTTTGCTTAAACTTGGTAGACATTTTGTGACATCAAAAAAAAAAATCTTTCAGCTTTAAATTTTGCATCAGTCCACACTGAATCAACTGAGTGGTAGAAACAAGCCATGATAGTTTTCTGTGTTAGAAAACCAGGGGAAAGAAAAACAAAAAGGTTTCTTTTTACTAAATTACTCAAAAGTATTTTTTTAATGTCTAGTTTAACCCTACTTCGAAGAATTTACCTAATAATTATTTTCCAAATGGCTTCAGCAAGAAATATAGATGATAAATACCCCAAATAAGAAATTCTGCAACAGTAAATGTTTTAGTATTTGTATCTTGGGTGATCATGTTTGATCTTATCTTGCTAATTTGCTCTCTCAATTCATTAGACAGAACGTTTCTTTGTTGAAATGTACCAAACCAACAACCAAAAATGCAACTTAACTGCACTGAAGCACAATTTTCTGGAAATCTACATCCCAAAAGCTTAAACACTGTAAATTTCCTCATATTTCTCTGTATAATAATCCCCTGGACAAGAGTGAGATTTTGCTTTATTTTTTTTTTTTGTGTAAAAAAAGTGGGACCAAACACTGAATTAATGAAAGTTGAAGATGAACATTTGGAAGGTAGGTATGTAGGGCTTCATTTATTTGAAAAATTATTTTTGGGACTCCATTTGTTTATTCTGGATAATTATCCTGGCTGGATGGATTATTGCTTCCCAGGGATCCATCCAAGGCCTGTGGGTTGCCATTGGCCTCTGGGCACTAGTGAATTCCAGTGTTAATTTTATTGAGCCTTGGGATTTCCTCCTCCTGGTCACTTTTCCCTGGAACATGGAGGGCCTCAGCTGCACCAGATGTCTCCCCCAGCACATGGAACAGGGCATGGCATGGACAGCATCTATAATTTAATTGTACAGCCCAAGTGTTATTCTCTAATCCCCTTGCTCTGCTGTGTCAGAAAGCAGGACTTGATGGTCTGGCTGAGCTTCCACGTTCCAGAGGTGATACTGGGTCAGTTCTAAAGAAAAAAGATGAGAAAAAAAGGAAGCTGTAGAGTTGCAGAACAGTTCTGTGCTACAGGCAAGTTCAGTGTGGTGGAGAGAAAGAGTTTTTTAGCTCAGGAGAAAATCCTATATCAATCCCAGCCCCGGAATAGGACTCAAGTTTAGGACCACGTGGTACAAAAAGTTGTGCAGCCTTTGGTTTGCTGTTTAATCTGGTTGCTCATCTATCAAATGAGGATATTGATTCTGATCTCTCACAATATCCAGCGAGATTTTTAAGGCTGTATACGAAGCACCTATAGATCAGTGAGCTCTGCAGAGATTCCTTAGAGTGCAAAGTGCTTTTAAATGCTGCAGCTGTCTGCTGGGCCGGGCTGTGTTTAAGGGTTGGTTCACCTAACACTGCTCCCTGTTTCGTGCAGAGGTGCTCGGGGGCTGGCCAGGCTGCCTTGCAACAGAGCTGGCAGAGCCTGCTGGAAAACAGAGCTGGAAAAGTCAATGCAGCTCTTGCTCAGGTTAAAGGGAAGATTGCATTGTTATACCTTTAGTTGTAATTCCGAGGGCCACTCCAGTTCAATGCAGGCTGTATTAATGTGCATCACTTATCCATACACTGAGTCAGTCAATGACTACATTGATCCAGGGCTGTGTTTTCTTTCAGAGGATGCTGCAATGAGGCAATAGAAATCATTAGGGCTTGTGATATTGAAATCCTCTTGGTGCTGGCAGACCTGGAGCTCACATTTCACATACTGTTGCAGCAGCACAAGAGCAGTCATGCCTGGAATTTCGAGTGAAAGTTTCTGTTTATATTTTTCTGTTGAGTGAATCTGCTCTGTCTTGTTCCTTTCTCTTGTACTCAGGTTATTTTGCTGAGATGTGTTGTGGACCTGGCAAGCTGGTCTAGGACAAGGTGGCCCTGCCCAAGGCAAGGGGTGGGACTAGAAGGGCTTGAAGATCCCTTCCAAGCTAAACCATTCTGTGATTTGATGATTTTATGTACAGGATGTAATCTTCTCTTTATGTGTTGAACGTGATTCTGGGAATAGCATGGTTTGGGTCAGAAGGGACCTTAAAGATCACCTTGTATCAGCCTCTTCCACGTGCAGGGACATCTTCAACCAGACGAGGTTGCTCAGAGCTCTGGAGTTTCCTGATAAAGCCCTCAGAAGGTCTCAAACAGCTCTTCCAAAACCTCAAATTTATTCAATATCCTCTTCTTGAGGTCTCTCATCATTTTAGTTGTCGTCACAAACATTTAAGAGCGAGACACAGCTTTTGAACCTTAGATTTTTCCAAGCTTTTGCAAATGGCTGGATGTTTACCAGACTTCCAAAGTTGATACCTTGTTCATTAATAACAGTAATCTAGTCGTTGCAAAAATGTGTATGAGCCCTTCTTCAGAGGGACAATGCAGAGGTACAGGGAATAAAATATTTCTAGTTGCAATCTAAGCAAAAAGAGACTGTTACAAGTAGAAAACAGAAGGAAATGGTGTGACTCTGGTTGACATTATGCAGGGGAGTTTCAGCAATCTGCAGCCTCATTATTGTCAAGTTCTTTGGGATATTCATGGAGGGAGAAGGGGAATAATGACCTACAGTTGGAGGAATGAATAAGACAACATTCAAAAAGCTGCGAGTTTAATTTGGAGAATACGGCTGAGGAAGAAATGGCAGCAGGGGAAACAAGGAGAAATTTGGAGAACACTCCATTAAATACACCCAGTAACCTGTGCTCATAAATCCATGTGCAGGAAGGGCAGTTGTCAACAGGTCGTTCCAATTTTCAAATGAGGTTTGTCCTTGCAGGTTTCCTTCACACCTCTCCTGATGGCTGCAGGATTAAGACTATGAAAAAAGCAGGTCATGGAAACAAATTGGAAAATGCCGACCCTCCCTCCAGCTTCAAGTTTCCTTTTGAAATGCTGTTTTTAAAAAAAAAAAAATTCTCCCAAGGAGATCATTGGTGACTTGAGGGATGGAAGAATTGGAGTATGGATGCTTTAGGAAACGTGTCAGGCTTTTGGGAGGTTCTGGAGCTGATTCAGCTAATCTGGATGCATTAGGGGAAATCTCCCTGCTCTACCCCACCTGAGCGTGGCAAATATTCCTTTCATTTCCTGCAGCAGACCTGAAGACGTGTTATGAGGTGGCTTTTTCTGGATGATCCTGAGATAAACAGAAACTTTATAAGAAAAGCTGTTCTTCTTGGAAACCCCACTGCGATCCTGAGGACTTTTGGATAAAGTTTTGATAACACTGGTAAGGAGCAAAGTGTTACTGAAGGCGGAGGCGTTCAGGTGAAAGCCTAACCCCAAATCTTGACCGTTTGTTGCTATTAAAGACCTCTTGGCACTTTTCACAAGAGCAGAGGTGTGAGCCCTGGTGTCCTGGCCAAATTCCAGCTTGGGTAATTAAATTCTGCTCTCCTAAAATCCCCCCTGTAGTTTCAGCCGAGTCCAGGATTCCTCATTTCCTCCGCGAAAGTGCGGCACAGAATTGCTTTGTGCCGGCAAACAGCTGCCACAGCTCACCCCAGAGGAATTGCTGCAGCTCAGCCCTGAATCTCTCTCTGTCTCTCCCTCACACACACGTAGGGCAAAGCTTTGTCCCAGAGCACCCACGAGCATCCCTCCTCCCTGGCAGTGTGGGAGGCAGGAACTGTGCAAGGCACAACCAACCTGCCAAACAACCCTGGAAATTCCAAAATTCCCCTCTCTTAGTCCGTTATTAAACCCTGCTCAACTTTAGGGACTGTAGCCTAAAAAACGCCTTGCTATTTCTGAAGAGCTGGGGAGATAAAATGTTGCTGGTGCTGCTTCCCTTGATTTCTGGATATTGGTCATTCCTGGTAAATGGTTTCATTTTCTTTGCTGAGGAAGAAATCTTGAGTCCACTTCTACTGGGGCTTGTTAAGCTGTTGCCTTGGGGGCCAGTTGATCAGTTGTTAAGTAGTAAGCAGCTTTGGCAGGCAACAGGCATAGGATCCCCTGCAGCTACTCCAGCCTGCCCATCCTATCATTCTTTAGAGAGGGAGCCGGGGTATTGTCTTAGAAGTGCAATAATGATAAAATAAGAGGCAGAACCTCTTCGTTCCACTTTGCATGCACAGGTATTTTAGTAAACTCCGTGACATCTGGAGGGACAAATATATAGATAAATATTTACTTGTCAACAGTGGTTGTGAAAGTCTAGGTGAGGATTTTTTACAGATTTTTTTCTTTTTTTTTTTTTTGGATAATAAGTCAGGGGCTCTGAGTGAAAAGGCTGAGAATTGGGGCAGCTGTACTGAGAGCTCCTCAGTTGTTTGTCCTGGCTGTTATCAGCTTCAATTCCTCATGAAAAATTATGGGAAAATATGGCAGAAATCCTGGCCACAGAGAGCCAGGCTTGATGTAGGGTAATCGAGCCACACTTCTATCGGACAGCAAGGAAGTTCTTCAGTTGTAATTTTTTTAAATATTGCTATTACTTTATTCTTTAATTTACTGCCTTAATTGTTGTGCCATATTTTCTCAAAAGGTGTGATACTTCCTAAGCATTGGGACAAAAATAAAAGCCAGCTTTGTCATTTCTCTATCTCAGAAACATTTCTGTGCTAGCAGAAATATCTATTTTCCAATCTTAGTGCACACTGAGAAATTTCATCCGTCTGATTTTTCCTTAGCTAAGTACACCGGGAATGATTCAAAGCAAGCTCGACAGATTCCTGCTTTTCACATGCCAGTAGGGTTTTTTAAAATGTATTTTATGCTGGGCTTATTTTGTTTGGTTTTTTGGTTGACTGAATTACCCATATTCCTTGAAATGGTGTTTAGTAATTCTCAGCGACTGCAGAGATGCCTACTGGGAAGTGGTCAACGGATCACAACAAACCCCACTGACTCCGGGCTCTCCTACTGCTTTAACTCAATTGCACTTTCTTATCCGAAGCCACATCTCTTAGGAAAATCCCAGAAATGCTGTTTGCCGTGAAGCATGGTTTTAATATTATCACAGCTATTTGAAAAGACAAAAGATTAGAAAGACTATTTGGTGCTGAAGGAAGAAATAGTTTCAAGGGATGGATTTACCACAAACAAGATTCACATTTGCTGCTAATGTTTGCTCCAGAGTCTGTCTTCAGCTAAATCATTTCCCCCTTGATGCTGGGTCTAACTTCTATGGATATGAAAGGAGGTGGGCATTCTTCATCCCAGTCTTGATCTCCTACAGGCCGTAAATAATTACAGGGGAAATTGTAGCTTGGGATTTATCTGTCTGTCTATCTATCTATCTATCTATCTATCTATCTATCTATGCATTTTTGGCCTGTATTGATAATGTATCACTGGGATTCTAAGCTTGTTGAGAAGTCAGATGGGGGGATATGGACCTGATAATTAAAATACAGATGGGTTTTAAGGCAAGCCGGATGCTAAAGTGCAAGCCCATGGAGCTGTTCCAAAAGAAAACCACTGGTATCCTTACGAAATACTATGATCCAGTTACAATTTTGCAGCAAGAGATGGGATAGAAGGTGCCCAGTTAGTCTTAACGTTTAGCTGACATTTGACACCTCTGTCATGACGCAAAACAAAAAATTTGTTGTTATCCGTGTTTGCCAAAAGGACATCGGGCAAAACTTTCAGAAATGGCTGGTAACCACCAGAGTGCAGGTTCTGCACAGGCACTGTGAGGTCCAGAGGAATGATGGATTAAGCCCAGTTCATCCCACAGAGGAGTGGACCAGCCTTTATTGACAGGCATCACCTCCAGCAGGATGGCAAACGCCTCAGGCTCCTGAGTCTCTGCACACTTGGCTGTATTTGCTGCTGGTTTTTCCAAAAATGACCTTTCCTGCCCCTCCTCTTCAGCCAACCTCTCTACAAAAACACTTGTATCAGGTGGGTAGGGAGGGAGGGCGGGTAGAAAATGGAAATGCCTTAGTAAGTAGAGTCTCCAGTTAAAACAGTTATTGGCTTTATAGGCAGAGATCTTAATTTCTAAAATGGGATTCTTTGCAGTGCTTTGCCTTCCTCTGCAGTGACTTTCTCCTGGAGCTGAGTGTTTGTTAGTGGAAACACCACAGCAGTTTGTTCCTTGCCCCACAGGAGACCTCCAGCCGATCTATCAATTCTCTGCAGCCAAAACATTCACATTCCCTTTCTTAGGTCAGCACAGAATTTTAGAATTGTTTGGGCTGGAAAGGACCTTAAAGATCACCTCATTCCAACCATGGGGGATGGAACTGTGCATCTTCTTCCTTTGTTTGCCTCTTCCTCTGAGGAAAAAAAATCTTTCCTTTTCCGCACTTAACACAAAATCAAGCAAAGAACATTCTCTGGTTCTGTGGCTTTATCCCCACTGATGGCAGGGATCACAGTCCAGAAAGCAGCATCCTCTGCAGGTTGGATCTTCAATACATCAAACGCCGACGTTGGCATTGTTTTGAGAGGGTTAACTAAGATTAATGAGAAAAGAAACATGAAGCCATGGAGGATCAACATTACAAATCAATGACTGAATAAATTTAATGTGTATTCCAGCTGTACTTTACCTGGCATGATCCTGATTCTTATGAGTGTATCTTTTATGCTTTTAAATAACCCAGTAGGACAGGAACACTGCTTCCACTTTAATAATGCTTTATTTAAGCTTTATACAGTAGTCAATGTATTGATTTAGGAGGAATTTGTAGAATAAAAAAAGAAACCTTAATAAGGTACAAATACACTCCTCCAGCCGACTGCATTCCTCATCCGTATCATTTGCAAACTGTAACTCCAGGATTTTAATTCTGGAAAACAAAACCATTAGAAAATAAACCCAGACTTGCTGTGACTTAGAACTTCAGTCCGGATGAAGGAACTTCCCAGAAAGGTGAACTCTTTAAATTCTATCGCTTTATATGCAACTCCTGAGAGCAGACGAGAAGAGAATGAGCATTTCATTAATTTGTACCTAATTAACGCTCAGAGCTGGGAAACGGCACCTGCGTCTTTGCGAATTTGTGGTTAAACTTCACGGCGGGCTCGGCTGGCTTTGTTTCCTTAATCAAACCCCTGCTTATCCTTAACCCACTCCCAAAAAATTGCCGTTTGTGCCGCGCGTCCGCCGGAGCCGCGTCCGCTGGAGCCGCTAATTACACGACAAAAGGAGACCTTTTCCATGAAAACGCCCGCGCCCGGCCAGCCTCCTTCCTAATCAGATTCCAAGGAATTGAACTTGCAGAAAGTTTGTGCTAGCCTTGTGGATTTTCATTTCAGATGTTGTCAACTCAAGGGCATTTGGACCAATCAATATCTGTCTGTCTTCTCGCACAGAGAAAGTTGGCTATTAGAAAAGAGAGGCTTAGAGCAGGCTCAGCCAATACCATTAGCCCTTGCCTAAGGGCAGTTGTGGCCGTGTGCTGGGGTAGGCACCTGCCCCCTCCCCTCCCCCACCATTAAGAAGGCCACTGGGGATGTCATTTGGACATAGCGGGCAAAGAGCACTTCTTTATTCTTTCTCTTTTTTACACCCAGACTTCACCAAAAATCAATAAATCTGTTCTTTGCTTATTTTCAGAACTTTACTTCAATATAAGCAAGGACTTTCCTTCCAGCTACAAACTCCAGTAGCACCAAGTCAGGGATTTTTTTTTCTTTTTTTTTATGTGTGTGTGTGTATTTTTTTATTTTCCTTTTTCTGTTCCAATTTGAGAAATAATTGGAAATAATATCTACTGTTTCTTCTTTTCCCTGCTAAAGATTTTTTAGAAGAAAGACCTTGATCTGCTGACTCTTTTCATGATTCAGCACTTGATTTTCCTCTCCTTGCTCTCCTTTTATTTCTAATCATTTTATATGATCAGGGAGGGAAGCGATACATTTCTTTGTTTTCCAATCAGCAAAGTTTTCACCATATTGAATTAGGTTTTGCCATTTTCTGTGTCCAGGCACTATTAGTGACTCTGCTCTTGATAATTCTTTAAATATGAAAAATCACCCTTCAATTTCAGGCAGCATTTCCGTACACGGGAACCAGGAATATATTCTGAGGAGGCACCCAAGCCCATGCATGAATGCTGTGAGACTTTTTTAAAGATGTATTTTTGAGTTTACTCTTTCTCTGAAATAAGTGGGTGAAAAAAAAAAGGTAAAGATGATTGAGCTCAGCAGCTCAGTGACCAAACCAAGTGTCAGTGGGCTTAAATATGGAGCCTTCAGAGCTTTAAGGATGTTAAAAAACCTGCACGACAAGCTGGTAAATTGTCGCTGGAGGGATATTCATTGAGAAGCTGATGGCAGAGGACAAAGGGAGAAGGTAAAAGCAGAAATCGAGTTGATTTGGATGGAGAGGAAAGAACGGTAGAGATGGTCCACAATAGAAAACAACTAACCCCTCCCCAACAAAAACCAAAACAAACCCATATGAAACAGTTTGGAAGGAAAAAATTAGGAAGAAATCTTGAAGACAGAAAGTTTTTGGTCAAAACTTGTGGAGGGAGCCAGTGGTAATAATTTCATTTAACGGGTGTTACCAGAGGTCTTCATGCTGTACTTTAATAGACACGCAAACATTGTCCTTTTGGCTATGAGAAGTGTGAATGGACAAAGTTCCTGAAAAGAGGAGTATCCCATCCTCTACCAAACAGTCTGGTCATATAACGCATGTGACAGCCAAATTCCATCCTTTCTACTATGGGATTATATTTATCTCAAAAAATTTAGGAGTGTTGTTTAGATAAGAATACTAAGATTTACCTCAAATAATTTTTTGAAGTGGGTTGAGACTCACTGCAGACCTGGCCTGAAACCATCACCTTCCCGAATTCCTATAAATATAGACTTAGGGACTTAGAGAATACCACAGGATGAAAATTCTTTTTAGTTGGGTTTGAACCACAGAAATGCAAAGAATTAAAAGAAAAGAGGATCAAACCACATGAAGCCATGAGTGGAAAAAGGTTGGGTCATGTTCCACTGAGAAACTCAGCATTTTTCGGCTATTTCACTGAAATAGCAACCAAAGAATGTTGTTATTAAATATTCTTCAAATGACTTGTGAGAGCTTTTTAAGGTTCAAAGATTTCCATCATCCAAAGATGTCACAGATAGTTTTGTGAACAGGCTGAAAGTTCAGCCAAGATCCTCTGGAGGTGAGTGATAAAACATCGTGGCTGCTAAGCCATGTCCAGTTGTGCTGGTTTGAGTTTGAAGGTTTTAATTGACACTTAACCTGTTTTAAATCACCAGCAAGGTCCAACAGGACAGGAAGGACCAGGAAGCCTTCTCCTTCCACCAAGGGTGATCTGGAATGCGGATGAATTTCCATGAGGAATGGGAAGATCCTTGCAGCTGGATTCCCCCAGAAGATGCCAGGATTCAAGGAGCAGAGCAAATGTTATCCAAGAGAAAGTCACTGAATTAGTAGGAAAGGAGCATTTTCCTGAAAATTTCCATGTGGTTTGTAGCTATAAACATACTTCATGATAATACAGACCAATTTCTAAGGAGTCTTTAAATTAACACAATTTGGGCGTTTGTAGCATTTTTCCCTCTCTCTTTTTCCTTCTCTTTTTCTCCTGTAAAATGCACAAAGGTCAAATTCTGGGTTCCCCTCCCAACCTGTCAGGACTTCTGCATTTCCAAGTGCTCATGCTCATCCATTTCCAAGTGCTCTCACTTGCTGCTTCATTGAAAATAATATTACTGTGCTAAACATCATCATCTTGGGATCACTTATGGGATTTAGTGGTGTTCAAGGGATGAAGGCCAGGATACTGCACAGTGAAAACCTCCAGTGCAAAGAAAATAAGGTGCATTTCTTCTTATGAACCCCTGAAACAGCTGCACTTCATTCAAGAAATGCATATGGAAAAAAATATGCAGGGAAAATTTTATTTATTACTGAAGTTATAATGACTTGGTAGGATTTTTTGAGACTGATGGGTCCGGGGATAGATTTTGTGGCTACTTAATCTAAAGAACTGACAATATTTCTTCATTTAAGTGATGAAATTTGTTATGCCACTGAGTGGTTATTCATTGTATGGATTATCGTTTGGAGCTAGAGCAAGATCTTTTCTTTTTGATATTTAAATGGAAAGAAAAAAAATAAATAGCATGTCCTTTTCAAAACAAACAGTTCAAAATGACTGGTCAATACCAACTATTAAAAAATCCCAGACAGGTTCCTTAGCTAGATTCCTATATCATTAAAGTCTGAGGAACTTTGGTTGGGGAATTTTGGACTAATTAGGTTTTGGAGTTAAGATCCATGAGCTGGGTAAATATAACAAGGTCCAAAGCATGGACCCACTGTCCTGCCAGTGCTGTGATATGCATTTCCACCACATTCTTTCAAATCTCAGGCATTCATCTGTCCAAAGCTGTAGCGTGTAGAACAAAAGGCATGAGATAAATTATATAATATTTTTAAAAATTGTGAAGTCTCCTTAAGAAAAAAATCCATTACAGAGCAGCTCTTGTTCTGTTATTCACATGATCCTTTCTGATAATCATTTCACCAAGTTATTTCAATTAGGTGCAGAGATATTTTATTAAAATATATTAATATAAATATCCTTCTGTGCTACGGAACTTCCTGCTACTGAGTTAGGGATGTGATTGTTACATCTGTCATTAGAAGAGTGAAAGCATCTGAAGGTTAATCTCTGACCTTCTTAAGTTCAAATATGTCCAAAACTAAAATAACAAAGGGTACAGAAGAATTTTAGAGTATTAGAAAAGTTTATGAATTAAAATTGTCGTTTTCTCATTATACTTCACATCCCATGGCAACTGAGCATTTATGACTGAAGGAAATCTCAATAATTGTGTAAATTAGCAAGTCCACTCAGGCTACTTATGAACTTAAGTTGTAGAAAATAAATGCCATGAAATTGCCACAGTGTGCTCACAGGCTCATTTTGTGAAGAAGCAGCTTGGCCTTGCCTAAACCAATTGAAATTCGAGCTATAGCGGGAAATGCACAAATACTGTTCAGGACACACTTTAAAAAAAATGTGGGTTATTTTTCTCTTAGGACATTCAGAAATTTCAGCATTCACAAGGCACGAGAACGGGGACAGATGAAGCGTTGGGGATGCAAACTCCTGCAGCCTGTTTTGCCAGACTGGTTCCCTTTCTGACCGTGCAGCAGCCGGGGGATGAACACATTTTCCTGTGGGTTCCCCAGTGTCAGCAGTGGAGCACATTAGTGTCACTTGTGGCTGCAGCATCCCTGGTGTGGGCGCCTGTCTAATGGGCAGTGGTGGGAGCTGCAGACATCAAACCCCTGAGCTGGAGCCCATCAGGCAGCGAGCGGAGGATGTGTCAACTCCGGCTTCTTTGCGGAAAATGTTTCTCCTCGTCTCCAGCCCCGTTGCTCCCACTGAGTGTGCATGCCAGCTTTAGCGCCTGCTCCACTTATTTCAGGTGTTTTCATGTCAACAGCCTGATAAGAGTCTAAAACCTTCTCTTTTTTTGCTGACAGTGGTAGGAAATATTCTTCTTTGACCAAATCCTGACTCGCTTCCTTCTTGTTCAGGCAAAACCAGTTGGAAATTCTCGGACTGGAACAACAAACGTGACGTCCAGCTTGCTCCATGTTAACACTGCAAAAAAATTAAAGCTGTGAAGATCTTTTTTTTAATAATCTGACCCATCATCAGTCTCTAAGGAACAAGAGGAACCCGTGTCTTAGAATTTTTAAAGACCTAATAAATAATTTGCCATAACCACAGCGTGCCATGGCAAAATGGAGCTAAGGTAATATTTAATTTGCTTATTTACAACATTAAGTAAAATATTCCGTTTCTGATTTCTTTTTTAAAAATATATGTCACTGTTTATTGTGACAAATACTTGAAATCTCCATGCTCAGCTCTCAACAGAGCTTCTTGGTGTGTTTCAGAGCCTCATACAGTTAAAATTATTCCATTAGGCTATTAAAGCATGGAATGTGCAACATGCCATCCACCTCAAGGCATTTCCCTGCTCATTTTTATCTTTTTGGATACCTGTAGCTTCCTTTCTGCACAAACATTTTACTGCGAGCGTTCTCTCGGATCTGCCAGTTAACTTCCCCTTGAAGCCCGGTGGCCTTCCCTGCTCTGGTGGCCACTCACCTCGGCCCTCTCAGATCTCAGAAGGGGGTGGCAGCAACACACTGAATGGAATATCAAGCAAATTCTCATCAAATGGCAGAGTGGCCCCCCCAGGTAACAAACAGACATCGGGTGTAAAACCATTCTGCCCCGTAGCTCGCCCTTCTCCACGCGAGCCCCTGGCGCGGATGGCGCCAAGGTGAGCATTCCACCCTAATTCAGAGCGGTTCGGTGCCATCCCTTCCCAGATCCCCGTGTTAGGGCTCCTAATTAGCAATTCAGTGCTAGGCAGGTGATGGGAAAGGAGAGGGGAAGAAACAGCCGGCAGAGAGGAACTGTTTTATTGATGCCGGTAGCCTGGGCTAAAGCACAGCTCCTGCTGCATTTCTTCCAGCAGCGCGAGCTGAATCTTTTCCCTCATTTGATACAGTGACCTCTCAAGTGCATCATTGCCCTGAGGGCTGAGGGCAGTCCAGCAACTGTTAAACCCCTTGGGTTGATAATCTTCTCCCACATTTGCCCTTAACACCAGACATACCACCATTAGCTACAGCTCCACTGGTGCTCATTAGAGCCGATCAATATAGACTAACATAAAGAATGCTGCTGCGCCTTCTGTTATTTTTCAGTTACTGCAAATTTACAGACTTCTCACCTACAATACGAGGCTTTGCTGTTGTACTATGTAAAAAAGAGGATTTGAGACCTAAAAAAGAAAAAAAAAACCAGCAGTTTTTATTAGATGCCTAAATGTTATTTATCCTGCTGCTCTAAACACCTCGTTACTAGAGAGCGGATGGGAGATGTTCTGCACAAAAGTCTCATTGGATTAAGTTGCCATAAAATCACAACTTTTATAAAAATCACAGCAGCTGGACTGGCAAACAGAACCAAGCACATTTTAATATGAAAGAGTGCTTGAGCCTGCAAAGCCTATGCAAGCGTTTTCATGAGCTTGGGCTGATATTTTTACGCCCACTGGCCACGTCCATGTTCTTTGCAGGTGAACAGGGATTGTGCGGCCAGTTGAAGGTCTATACGTTGAAGGCATATATGTAGAGTGGTTCCAGCACTGCAGAGTACCACCAGCAGGTGTTGCCAAAGATCATAGCAAGAACGGCAACAATTAACAAATATATCATTCTTTTCCCACATTTTAACCCAAAGAGTCTTTCACTGATTGTGATAGGAAACAACAAACCAACCAAATCTACAAAAAAGGGCACAAAGATCAACTAACATCTATGAGACATCTATGAGACTTGTGTGTGAATAACACACAAGTGATAAATTCATTGGGAATAATAAGTATTTTTAGTTTTTGTTTGCATTTGGCAAAAGGAAGATGGAAAATCTTCATTGGATTTGCCAAATGGCAACGCCATGCAAATATAAAAGTCGGGATTTCTCCTGCTTTTTTTAGTCCTTTTGATTATTCAAATTTTATGGTTCTGCTTGGGATATAAAGCAAGGAAAACACAGCACCCAACTAACCCCAGGAAAATATTAATTAGATAGAAAACAAAGATTTTATTCAGTATAAAGACAAGTATCCCTTATCACGGCCAAACTCAGCCACCTCATCAAACAGGATGGTTAAATGGGCATAGGGAACGTTAGAAATACTGACAAAACTTTGAATTCCAGTGAATCAGGGATAATAAAACCTTATCCATACTGAGTTTTTCCACATTTCTAGGACTTAAGGCCTCCTGTATCTCTTACTCAAAGTGGTGCCTTAAAGAGTTCAACGTCAATTGCTGAGTGAAAAGGAATTCTGAGCTCCCTATTTGAGCCGAAAAAGCAGTAAATGCTAAATTTTACCTCTTTTCTTCAACAGCCTTCAACAGCTTCACTTTTGTCATCGTTCTCCAGTGTTTGAGGGATTAAATACTTCTGTTGAATGACTTACTTAGTCAGGTCCTTTCTGAAGTGATGGAAGGGTGCAAGGATTTCACTTGTGGAACCTGGAATTTCTCAAAGTCCATTAAAGCACCTTTAGTCGGAGAACGACACAACTTCTCCAGATGCCTCCTTTGCTTTAGTGGACCTATTTGCATCTTAGGTATTACTTAGTTTGAGTAATGTGGTAGGACTGAGCCCTTGATGAGAGGCTGATTAATGAAATCCGTTCTGCTGGCTGAACATAATGGAAAATGTGATTCTGTTGGCTTCTAAGGGCTGAAATTCATCTCCATGCAAACGACACCCATTTCATGGATGTCATAAGCCTCCTACTATCCTTCTGCTTAGATGGGGATTTCATCTGGTGAATGGGAGGGTGGTTGTTACATCCATTAACGCTGCTAAAATGTACCCAGTAATCCCATTGCTTATGACTTTGCCTCAAGTTGGAGTCTTCCCTTCAGGAAAAACTTGAATAAACTCGAGGAAAAATGAGGACTGAATGAAACCTAAAAAAAGAACCCACAAGCTTTTTGTAACAGCACAATATTTGGAAAAAAAACCCCAAATAACTTGATTTTTAAACTTTTAGTGAAAGAAAAATGTCAAAATCTCTTGGTGTACAACTTGATCAGTTAAATCATGGCAGGGAAATTCGAATTTGCATCTTTTTCACTCAGCTTGCTGTTGTTGGTGCTCTTTATCCATGTTCTGCTAAATTAACGGCTGTATGATCCCAGTTCTCCTGTTTATTTCCCTGTAAATCTTGTCCTTAAAACTTCTGGTCAATTGGCTTTTAGTTTCTTACTTCTCCCATGATGAGGACAGAAAGGAGCCGTATTTTCCGAAGTTTTTTTGTGAATTCCCTCCAACTTTTCCAGCATTCACTTTTCCAGGCATGGGATCCAGGGGGGAGCAGATATCTCGGCACTGGGTTCACAAATCTGGCTGACAGCAGCAATAATTCCTCACCACGCCTCTGGATAATCCATAATTTTCAATAATATCACAACACAGAACCGAGAGCCACCGTCCAATTGAGAGTAATATATTGTATGTTTGGATCAACAGGGAAAGGTTTTTCAGGAATCTTCTCTTGTCAGAGCTGGATATATATTCCAAACCTTAATTATTGACCAAATTGGCACTTCAAGCAACAATGTCTTTGGCTGTAAATTAGCTGGTTTTAATGGTCTGCAGCAAGGCTTTCAATATCCTCTTTAGTGCCAAGTTTGAATGATGGAACTCACTATATGTGCTGACACTTTTTATTCTTAAACACCTAACGTGCAATCTGTTCCCGGGAGTTTTAAAGTGTAAGATAAAATGTCAAAATTGTTCAAAAGTATCATGTATATTTTTTACTCAGAAAGTTACATACTCAAAACTCTAATCAGTCCACCTGGATTTATGAAATCCCTTGTTATTGTAGCGGTGTGAAAACTGGACTAGAGATAAAGAAAACGGTATTTTTATAGAATGGTCCTTGGAGATGGGGCTGCTCTTCTGTTGTCAATGTAGGCCAAAGTGCCAGTGGGAAGTGCAGTACATGACCTTAGTCAATTAGCAGGGTCTCCTTAATCTCTTGGGATTACTTTGATCTGTAATATCAAGTCTAACACCTTAATGAAATTTTACAGATAGTCACAGAAGACATCCATGTAGTGAAAAAACAATTTCATTTTATACCTAAACTCCTAACACATGCTTAATAAATCCCCAGAAGGGAAATAATAACTATAACCATATTCAACATAAATTTCTCTCTCTTTTTTTTTTTTTCACACTGTGTTTATGGCTGAGAAAAACAAGATTATAATAGACAGGACTTTGCTTGTGAAAACAGGGAACAGATCAAGCTGCTGATTCACATTTTTTCTTGTGAAAAACATGTTCCTTCTTGCTGTTATATTTTAAATCTCCTGAAATAAGGGTGATGTGCTAAATATTAATTGTATTTTTTTGTGTGTGAATACATTTCTGACTTATTCACAGATGCATGAGATTTCAGATATATTCAGATATATGAAATTTCTATAGCACAGCACTCTTCTGATTTGTGTATTCAACCCTACTTATTTTAAAATCTGTGCTCATTCAAATCTTGTCACAGGTCTGAACAATTTTGGTGGAGTTAACTGGACAACTTGGCCCAGTTTTGATATAATTAATAAGTAACCATGTGACAAAAAATTTTTGACGATTGATTTTGTTTATTTTTATCTTCTCTGCTTACTCATTTCACCTGCAGGTCTTCCAGGACCCAGCTTGCAGGTACACAGAAATGTTGTGTAGTGAGAATTTTATTTTCTGGGAAAAAACTCCAGGATTCCCATCCCAGAGGTGAAAATGTTGTGTGATTCACACTGTCTGCAGGAGAGGGGAGGGAGCAAAGGATGGGGTTTGTGCCACCACCAATCCCACCCTTCTGGGTGACCCTTGGGGGTGGGTGGACAATGCCAAGGTTTGACCTTCTTTCTGCTGCTTCTTGCCTTCTCCAGCCCTGAAGACCCAGCAAGTTCCTCTCTGCTGTCTTCAGTGCATCCTGCAGCACCTGGGGAGAAGGTCCTGCCTCCACCCTCATGTCCAGTGTCCTTGCAAAATCCCAAGCAGTCTTCAGGCTGGGAATGACATGATCATTTTGGGTACCTGGTGCTGAAAAAGCAGGGAAGAAGCTGCTCCAGCTGCTGTGGGACAGCTTGGCTGTGATTTTTGGGAGGTACCCAGGGGTGCTGTGGGAGCAGTGGGGTGGTGGTAACTCTTCTCTGCCCTTTGCAGGGTCAATCCACAAGGGAAAAGTTTTGGGCAGAAGGAGGAGGCTTTCTACACTCCCTGTAGACATGCAGGAACCCACTGGAGCTGACTGGATGCTTCCTGGGAGAAAAACAAAGTGGATGTGGTCATTCCTGCTGCAACCACCACTTGAAAATTGCAGCATTTCATTCTCTGCTGTTAGTGCTCCCAGGGCAATCCCTCTGTTTATCCAAGGCATTTCACCAAGATCAGTTTTTTTCCTTGGGATCTGACCTCTGGTCCTGAGGCCAAACACAAGCTGGGTTTAAAGTGGGATTTTGCCAGAGTGAGGTCTCCAGGTTTCACTTTGGCAGCTCAAGAATTCACATAATCATAAAATAATGGAATCTTACATTGGGTTGGGTTGGGAAGGACCTTAAAACTGGCCTGTCACGGGCAGGGAACTTTCCACTAGACCAGGTCTCTCCAAGCCCCATCCAACCTGGCCTTGGACACAGCACGTTTCTGATGCTCCACGCAGAGAATTTACCAACCCACAACTAGATTTGATTAGAGGAACCAGAGATGTTCAAGAGAGCTCTCTTACAAATTGCTTTTTGCAGTCAAATTAAGGTTTATTGCTGAGTGTCTTGTGGTTTGCACTGGCCCTGCTTTGCAGTTTCATCCCTCGTTTTGTGCCTTGTCCTTCTACGGCCAAACAGCAAAACTAAATCAACTCTCCCCGCAGGCCCCACGAGTGAGATTTCGGTGTGCAGAATTCAAGGGACAACCCCCACAGCATTTCCCGGGCTTTAATGCATTCAGTAAGTGTAAAAACCTCTTAAAATGCAGCAAGGTTGTAAAAGTTGGCTCCGTACCGATTGCCCCAATTAACACATGACAGATCCTCGCAGCCGTTCCGCTGCGCTCTCCTCTGGAATCTGCTCCACACAACCATAAAACGCCTTCCACGAGGCAGAGCAGGCACCAGCTTTGTCTTCACGCACATCTGTTGCATTTTTTAAAGGTAAAAATAAAGTCTGAATTTTTAAAATCTCAATTTTAATAATGCATGAAAAAGTGGAGCAGCTCTGCTTTATTTCCATCCAGGTCTCATCTCGCATCTCTTTCACCACTGCCAAATATTCCCAAAGTAGTTTCTATCCCCTCTGTCATTCCAACTGCAGTGATGAGCTCCTGGAGACCAAGGTGAGCAGTGCCAAATCCTGGCATCCATCTCAGAATCCTGGTTTGGGTTAGAAGAGATCATAAAAACAAATTTAATTCCATCCCTGCCATGGGCAGGGACACCTTCCATATCCCAGGGTGCTCCAAGCCCCGTCCAACCTGGCCTTGGACACTTCCAGGGATGGGGCAAACCTTTTTTGGTCTTCATTTTTCACAGATATCCCTGTGAAGGAAACCTCCAAGAGAAATTCTCATTGAAAAATGGATTTGAGAAGGGTGTGTGAAAAGGCAAATAGTGATTATATCACTAACAATTTTATTTTTAGCTAATTTAGAGATTACAGCTTGAAAAATTAAATTGTTTTAACCAGTCTATTTTTTTTTAAATCAAGGGATTCATAAATCTATCCTATTAATATTGTTTGCCTTGTGTTTCTAGGCTTCAAATGAGTATTTAACCATGAGTGAGGTTTCACCAACATAAAGACTGAGGAGGTTCTTTCTCAGAATTTTTACATTTGAACAAGGAGTGAAGGGAAAGGGTGGGAGAGGGAGGAAACAACACCGTGCCTGTTTTACCAGCAGAGAACGGAGTGTTTTAAATACGAATTGAGGTAAAAATATAAATTAATCCTGATTTTTCAACCCCTGTTCACTGTTTTAAGCTTAAGATCACACTTCAGAAATGATTTTGCTGATACAGATTAATAAAAATATGATTGTTCCCTGCCCAGAGAGTTGCTGGAGCTTTATTTCCTCTTCCAGGGTGAAACGTGATGAGACCCAGATGGGAGAAGGCAAAACTCTCCTTAATGACAGCTGATGTTTTCCTGGATGAAGCCAAATCGGAGCAGACAGCAAAGATCCTTATCTTAGCATGGGAAGCCTGACAGCAGAACATTTCTCTTGATTTCGGGATTATTTTGTTATAGACTCCAAAACCACACTCCAAAAATAACTCAGATTCATGTGCTTGCTGATGCCTGTGTGCTCCTCCATCCCCCTTGCACAGGTAAGTCCCAAATGCATTTTTAATTTAAAACTGTCTCATATAACAATGAGAAAGTTTTCAAATCTAAATATGTGACATCGCTGCATCGAGGATTTAAAAAAAAAAATCTATATTCATTGTGGAGGGGGAAAAAAAAGGAAAATATTACAAAAGACCAAAAGCTCTAGGGTTCAAGCTAATTTTTCATCTTTTCCATGGGGAAAAACACTGGTAAATGTTAAGAAACACCCTTCAAGAACCTTTAATTTGTTTTTCACTCTCCGAGATATAGATTTTCTCCTTTCCATTTAAGTAAAAAAAAAATTTCCTATGGGTTTTTACAGTCATTTGAGAAAATATATATACATATATATATTTGTATATTATTCCATGCTTTCTAGCATAGCTTTGATTATGCTGTCAGAGCAGAATAAGCAGAATTTGAGTTGTAGCCAGGTCCACTCATTTTTTTTATCTGCTGAGGAGGATTTTCCTGTAGATCACACAAACCCTCAGCAGGATCGGCTCCTCACTCCAAAATCTTGATTTCATTGGTCAGTGGCAAATGGATCAGGGTGTCACCATAAATAGCCAATCTTTTGAAGTTATTGGCAACAGGATTAGGCCGTTTTATTTTTATTTCACCCTGTGATGTTGCACTTCCTCAATCGGTTTTGCTGCTGTTGAGTTCAAGCAGATACAAATGGATCCAGCCCTGTTTATCAGCAAAATGCAGCAAAAACCATTGGAATTAGAGCTTTGTGCTGTTTTTTTTGTCTGCTCCTATATTAATAAGGGTCTGAATATGCTTTTACAGGCACACAAATATATATTTATTACGTCTATAAAAACATATAAATATGCATGTGATTGTATGTGTGTGCATAAGCTCCTTGTAATGAGGGGTTTTTATTAAAAATACCGAGGATTTAGGTAAATTTATAATACTTTGCCTTCACTAAGGCAAAACGATCACTTTGTAGTCATTAAATTTATTAATATAAATGAATCAAATGCATCTTCAGAAAGGTAGAAGTCTTGGCCTCCACATTAATGAGTTCCACTTGGATATCTGGAAGTTGACTTGGCTTTGTTTCTTTGGACTCACACAAGTATTTGCAGGTGTGTGAGAAAATCAGCTTTACATTTATTATTCTCATCAGTCCGTGGCTACATCAGGAAATTCACTCCCTAAATGTTGGGATGTTGGGTGGGAATTACCCTGGGTGACAGTGGCCTGCACAGGGGGCCAGCACAAGGTCCACCGGTTGCTTCCAAGAGTAATGCAAGGCATAAAAAGAGGATTTAAACAGGACAAAAGGTCCGTGTGGACACCCCGTTCCATTGCTGGTGTGGGCTGGAATGAGCTGGGAAGGAAAGATATAAATTTCCAGTAGATAATTTTCCAGCAGGACTGTTCATATCCATGAGTCTGGGTATCTCACCCTGTCAAGGACAGCTAAAAACACTTAGGAATATAAAGCGCAGCACTTGTTGCAAAAGTTCACTCAGTAGTTCCAAACCATGCTGTAAACCCTGAGCATGACATGACAAAGCCTGGCCTGGATATTTTTCCATCCATTCGCTTTGAAGCATTTTTTAGATAGCTGGGGTTTGAGTTGGGAGAGCCGTTTTTATAAATGCTCATTATAATTTTTATAGAGATTTTTTTGGAAGGGTTTTAAAAGTGCAAGTTAAAAAACCCTCAAGCAAGAACTTTTGTCTTCATGCCTGAACTGATGCCATCAGTGAAGTCAGTGGCAAAACTATGGATGTCAAGAGCTGTAGGGTTTGACCTCTGGGCTTTGGAGCTGAGTTGGCAAGAAAGAATAAATAAATCCTGCAAAATGATATATGAACTTTACAATCTGTGCCTCACGTCTTAGGCAGGCTATACAATAAAATATCCTAAAAATCTAGTCCTGGCTTTTTCTATCCAGCTAATTTGTAGTCAAGACAGCTTAGTTCATGTTCTTGAACATGCTGAATAAGCTGAGAGGTAAAAAATTATCAGCAGTGTATATTTTAAGGACTTGGACTAGACCTTTTCAATGTCAAACTTCACTGGATCAAACCCAAACGTACTCATCAGTTAAAACCCGCGTTTCTTCAGAATTTGGCCTTAATTTTGCTTTTTGCATGGGATTTGATTTACCCCAAATCTGTACCTTTCAGAATGCATCATTTGGTTTTATTATCAAAAACAACCTGTAAAAAAATAATTTGCTTCCTCTCTCCACCTGCAGAAAAATTAACAAGTTTTGTTTGATGGAAACTGAAGGCAGGATGTATAAAAAAAAAATTGAGGCTCGATAGGCTTGGTCGAAAAAAATTCAATGAGTGACAAGGGGTGATAATGCCCCAAACCATTGCAAACCATCCCTGCATCCTCCCAGTCTTGTTAAAATCGATCCTGTCCATCCAAGGCAGTGTGTGGAAACCCTTTTCCCAAGCAGCCGTTTCATCTGCTTGTTTATCCCGAGCCTCCCTGGGTGTGAGTGTTCTGTGCAAGGCTGGGTCCCAGCGCTCTTCCCACATTTAGTTCCCTGCTGGCAGGTATTAGAAACTCTCCTGTCCTCCCTCCTCGCTCCAATTTTGTGCATTCTGGTCAGAGGAGCTGTCTGTTAACGGGGCAGCGAGGGACCAAACCCAACCACGTCTGGAGGGCTCATTTTGCCATGGCTGAATTCCACCGGCATTCCCAAGGAAGTCACCCTGGGAGCAGCCCAGCTCCTGTGGCTGCGTGTGGCTCATCTGCTCTGCTCTTCCTTCATGAACTCAACAACAAAACATGGGGGAAGGTTTGGATCCAGCTTGGAGAAAGTAATTGGTAGTGGGAAAAGAAAAACACTGATGATGGGTTAACCCCCAAATAACTGCAGAGGGTGATGCCTTAAGTTTTGGGTTTCATATTTTCAGATTCTGTGCTGCCGAGAGGTGCAGTTCTGAGCTCACATTAAGTGTTAGTCAGGTCACTTCACAGAGTAGGTGACAAAACAAATCCTTTTCCTGCTGGAGACCAAGGACAACCATTACAAGTTTTCAGGCCCAAAAGCACAAACAAGGGTGGCTGAAGGGAGAAAACAAGAATGATGCGACCTCACAGCCTGAAGATGTTACTGGACAATTAAACCCCAGTATGGAAATGGACCAAAACTTATAAAAGAACTTATAAAAGGGTGAGACCTCGTGATCAGGTGTCCATTTTGTGACCATTTTGTGTCCATTTTGTGACCATTTTAAGTCCACCTTGGGCGTAGCCCTGGTCAGGCCCTGTTCTGCCCAAGGTGTATCCCAGAGGCCTTTCAACAAATACTCACTTTATTCTCTAGATTTGTCCAGTCTCTGTTTCAATTCAGCCTTCCCAAGGTATCAAGGGGACAGTGACAAAAGCTGCATCCCCTGGATCTTTGGAATGGATGTGCTGGAGGGCCCTGGAGTTATCCCAGGATCCTGGAATGGGTTGGCTTGGGAGCCTCTGAGGCAGAACAAAGGCTGGGTCTGCACCAGAGACTGGAGTGAAGGGGAGGGAATTGCTGCCCTCAGGGAAACAGGAGCAGCCTTTAAACATCCTGCATTTTTCAACACTGGAAAACACAAGCAGGTGATGGAATTATGGGATACTTTGGCTTAGAAGGAATTTTAAAGCTCATCCAGTGCCACCCCTGCCATGACAGGGACGCCTTCCACTGTCCCAGGCTGCTCCAAGCCCAAATGTCCAACCTGGCCTTGGGCACTGCCAGGGATCCAGGGGCAGCCACAGCTGCTCTGGGCACCCTGTGCCAGGGCCTGGCCACCCTGCCAGGGAACAATTGGGAACAATTGGGAACAATTCCTGCCCAATACCCCATCTAACCCTGCCCCCAGCTGTGGGAAGTCATTCCCTGTGTCCTGCCCCTCCATGCCTTGGTGGATAAGAGACTTTTTATCCTGGGAAGCTTTCACTCATCACTAACTTTTGATAGCTGCTGTAATTGAAACAGGTACTGAGTCAGCAAACCCCTTAATTTTTGGTGCACACTGGGTCAGACCTGATAATCATTCCTGGCCTTAAAACCGATGGAATACCCTCTCCTGCTGGAAAATCCTGGTTTGCAGCACTATTTCTTCATTGCCAGGAAGGTTCTTCCTTCCCCTCAGCCCATGCAGCAGCTCCCGTGTCCCATCTGGGCAACCCTGTACCAAACCCTGCAAGTGCACCTTGGAAAGCCGAGCCAGAACTGAAATGTGAGAATGAAAAGGAAGTTTTTTGGCAGGCAGCCTCCCCACATGAAAGGATTTGGGATGGCTCTGGAGGCACGTTGGGAGGTGAGTCTGTGCCAGGCCCAACATTCCCCCAGTAGCTGCCCAGTTTAAACCCAACCAGCCGACAAAGCCCTTGGGCTGCAGCAGCATCCCAGCCCCGCTGTGTGACAACCAGAGAAGATTTCCTGGCATTCATCTTTTTTGTTCAGTTGGCCACTACATTTTTCCACCCCAGAAGCAAAACTGGCCTCCAGACAAATCTGTGGCAGGGTACATTACAAAGCCAGGAACATTAAAAGGAGCAAAAAGAAAGCCAAATTACTTGTGGAAATCAAGATTGCTTGGATTTTCTTTTGCCATGGGAAGGCAGAGCTCTCCGTGCTGAGAGTGATTCTTGGTCTGAGGACAAACAGTGCAAAGATTGCCAGAAATAGGGGCTATGGACAGAAATTTTTTATTTTATTATTGCATTTTTAAACAGCTCCGATTTTAAAACTGCATCCCTGGAAGGTGGAGGAAGGCTTCCAAAGTTCACTGACTTCCCAACCCTGACAGGGATTCTCCTGATAATGGCACAGCAGGTCCACAGTGGCAAAGCCTAATTGACAAAGATCAAAATCTAATTTGGATAACACCAGGAGCCGAGGGGGTCATGCTCCAAATAGTGCTTGAGCCACAACCAGCCGTGTTTGTCATTTCACGGGGAAAATGCAAAAAAGATCATTCCAGGTCCCCAAATGAGGGAGATGCCAATAATATTGAAAAGCAGACGCAGGAAGAAGCCTTGCTCCTGAGGGTACAATTACCGGGGCTGTGATGTGAAATGATAAAAAAATATTAAGTAGATTTTAATGTTGTAACAAAGGGTGGCCCTGCACTGGGCATAGGAATAGGGGAGGAAGATCCTTGGGGCACCCAGATGAAAAATAATACAAGTGTAGCTATTAGCAGAGCATTTCATGCCAGTGGAATTCCTCTTTGGGAGGAATATCTCCTTACCTGGAATATAGGTCACTTTTCCTCGGAAGAAGCAGTTGTTATTATTATCTATTAATTCCTTGAAAGGAACTAGACTAACCTGGTCCGTGGCTTGAAATTAAAAAAAAAACCCAAAAAACCAAAAACATCTGCTGAGGGGTTTTGTAGGATTTTTTCCTTGTTTTCTGGGGTTCAGGACATTTCAGTAGCTGTGCTGTGTGCTCTGAATCCCAACTCTGATAAACCAGGTTAGGATAATTGAGGGAAAGAAATCCTGATATTCACAGAGAATTCCTGAGGTGTTTTCATGTGCGTTTCCACCCTAAAAATTAAAAATCTAACACAAAATCCTATAGGATTCCTTTTTATATTCAGTGTATTTGCTGGCAATAAAAAGAAATTTTAGGTAAATTTTGCACCCTTCTTATAATTTCTAATGAGTAAATGTAATATTTGACTCATCCATTTACTCTCTTGCAGTTTCTGTGGGATTTTACTCACTCCTCACTTTTGCCTGTGAGTTGTATTTCAATTTCCCATTTAAAATTTGCAAATTGCAGCAGAAGAGAAATAATTTCAAGACCTCCCTCTGTATTGGGACTGAATTCATGTAGATGCAAGTGAGCCAAGGTACTGCTGGCCTTTGGGACTGTGATAGTCATTGGAAAATGTACAGCAAAATGTTTTATAAAAGGGATTTTAATTTAAAAAAAGGAAAATTATTCTACAATGGACAGTGAGAAGGAGGGTGCTTGGAGGAAAATTGGGACTGAGCTCAGAGGTAACTTGGGGTTGGGGTGGTGATCTGTTTGGGTACCATTTTAAGACCAAAAGGATTTAATGTGATTTATGAAAGTCGTTTAAATGACTTAGGAGCACGAGCTCCACTGATTCAACTTTTCAAACAGAGAGGAGCCCAAAGCCCAAATCTCGGCGATTTGTCCTCCTGAGCAACTCAGGCGCTTCAGAAAACACCACCTCATCCTACCCCATTATAGCAAAAACAAATCCTCATCCTATAAATGAAAGCCAAGAGGTTTCTGCACCTCCTGTGGCAGCACAGAACTATTTAGAGCAGGGCTGAAAGGGCTGCAGTGAGCTGATTCCTCCCTCCCTGCCACTGCCAGTTCTGGTGTCTCTTCATCTCCGTGGCCGTTTGGCAAAGCTCCGGGAAAGGCTCCAACGCCGCTCCAGAGAAACCTTTGGAGAACAACAATTGCTCAGCACACGGGTTTGGCACGTTCAGCAGCCCAGGTCCAGCACAGAGGGAGCATAAAATGCTCCTCACACCGTTCCTGGGCAGAGGTTAGAGCCGCTGACAGGTGCTGATGTAGAAACGGCAACGCGGCTGCCTGGGCACCATCCCATCCAAGGGATGGCTTTTCCTTGTGCTGGCATTAAAATATAACCAAGGAAAAGCAGATTTTTAGCTCTATCTTCTCATGACCTCCGCGTTTTTTACTCGCTGGTTCCTCACAAACCGGAGGGTGAAGGTCTACATGGCACAGGTTAGTGAGAGGTGGGAGGTGGATTCTCAGTGTGATCTACAGCTTGTCGTGCTTGTCAGGGCACTGGTGAGACATAGAGATCCTTTCCGTGACAAAAAAAATGAATGATTTTTATATCCTCAGAGGTGAAATCAAACCAATCCCATTAATTTCAATTAAAATGTTACCTGTCTCCAGCTATCTCTTTTTTTTCTTCCCTCACCCTCAAAGACTGTTTAGGGATGGGAAAAATGAAATATTAATGCATTCTATAAATAATATGTGTGAGGTCCACGGGGACACAGAACCCCTACATCATTAGTTAAATTGATCTTCCTCTTAGATTTTGCAGGAAATCGGGGGGTTTTGTGGTTTAGTTTTCAGGAGAAGTGGTCAAACCTGGGTCCATACTGCAAGAAAAACTGAGATTTTTCTGCTGCTCCTTTTTTCAGGACGTTTTAGTCATTGGACAATGTCACAAGCTTCAGGAGAGGTGCCACTACCCTGTACTCATGCAATGAATTCTGCTACGGAATTTTCAGGAGTAAGGAAAAGCAGGATTGGGACTAATAATTGTCAAACCACAGTTTGTTTCTGCTGCAGAAAATTCCCTGCGCATCGTGGCTACAAGGAGCTTCCTGTAATTCACAGAACCACACAACCACAGAATGGTTTGAGTTGAAGAGGCCTTAAGATCATCCAGTTCCAACCTCCCTGCTGAGGGGTTTGCTCTCCAAAGGCAATTTTTTTTGTGGAATTCTTGCAGACATTTTAAACACCTGTGACCACCACATGTCGAGAGCAGCTTTGAACAAAGCAGGAGCTTCACCTGCTGCAGCTCCCTCTTGAAAATAAAGCACAGTGTGGTTCCTTCCTCCTTGCCTGGAATGCAGCAGAGGAGCTTTTTCCTTTTATTTTTATTTTTGTGTGTGTGTAATAACACAAAGTCACTGCATGAGCAACCAGCAATGTTTATTAATAGAGATCTCCAATTTTGGAGTCTTTGGTAAATTGAGAACACACTGAGAAAGAATCTTATCGCTCGAATCGTAGGAAATCCATTTCCAAGTTGTCTGTTTTTCATCAAATTAAAATTAGTTTCATGGGAATATGAGGAGGTTTTTATAATTAGATAATGGAAATTTGCCTAGGTTATCTCCCACTTATTTGGATGGAACATAAATAACAGGAATGTCACGTCATGCCAGTGTTTACTCATCTAACTCAGCACAAATCCTGGGTCAAGCAAAAAAGATTTGGAAACATTTCAGTGCTTGTTGCTTAGAGACCATTTTTAACCACAGGAAGGATTTCAGTCAAGTCCATGGCTGCAGAGCGAAAAATCTGAAAATTGCTGGTTTTTGGAAGGGACCTCAAGGACCATCTTGTTCCCCGGCCATGAGCAAAGGCATTTTCCACCAGACCAGGTTGCTCCAAGTCCTCAGGTGAAACATTCCCAAGAGTTACCCATCAACTGGGAATGCTGTTCCCATTCCCCATCCCATGGAGAGATGGGATGGAGGGGTTATTGGGACATATTTCTCATTTTCAATCAAACCTACTCAGTAATCAATACATTTTGCTTTTGATTTTTTTTTAATTTTAACTATTATAGTCATCTCTGCTTTCTCCCCTCTCCATGCCTGCACTGAATATTGGATCCACATGGTTTAGGTGAAAATTCCTGAGGTTTGGAGCCAATTCCAGTGGGGTATTGGCAACAATTGCTGTTGTTGACCCTTCCCATTCCAGGATATGGTGTAATGGAGACAAAACATGACATCACAGCCCTTCCAGACAACTGTGATGTCACATCCCAATTATCCCAACTGTTTTCCTCCTCAGGCATTCAAAAGTCCATTTTTTCAGTCATCTCACTTCTCTCACACATGAAATCTAAATCAATTAAAATCAGATTTCCAGTTGGCTAAAGTGGGTTTGCACGTGTTCCCACCAGGCATAGCTCTCCAAGGATGTTTGTGTCACCATTTCTTTCCAGGTGCACTGGATTCATTGCCTGAAAACTAGGAAATATTCTGATAGGAAGACTTTCCTCCTGAAAATGGCTGAGAGCTGGAATTCATACAGAGGAACCTGGCAGATCACAACCAACCCGTTCAGCTCTTTAAATAAAGTGGGAAAATTCTGCATCAGTGCCTGAAGAGACACTGAAATTAAAGAAATCAGGGAAAGAGCATGTCCTGCATCATCATTTTCAGAGGAGCTGGAAATAAACATGTATAACCAGATTTTAGGGAATATTCAACACCAGCCTGTTCACGCTGGGAAGACTGAAGAACTTCCCCACAGGTTTTGCATAGTGGGAGCTGCAGTTTCTTTTTTATCCCTACATCGAGTGTCAGGCTTTTATATATTAATCGCTGATTGGTTTTGTCTTCCTTTAAGGAATGCAATCCCTGCAAACACATCATCCCTCGGTGCTCTCTGCACATGGAGAATGCAAAACCATCTCGATAAAGCATTGCTGCACTGGTGAAATCAGCTGGGGTATAGCTCTCAATGCCCCTTTGTGAATCTCAAAGATGAATATACTCCATAAACTTCCCTCTCCCCTTCTCCACGTTCTCTATTTTTTTCCCCCCTTGCCCTAAATTCCACTTGCCTACCCTCTGGATATGGGATTAGTGAGAGAAGTTAAAATTAACACCTACAGGCAAAGAATGTCCCACCCCACATCCATGTGCTGTTCCTAAGGATCCCAGCCAGGAAACGCTGCAGGGAGCTGGTGGCACTTGCTGGATTGTGTCATCTCATTGTGTCTGTGTCCTTGGCACCAGCTTGAAGATCAAGAAATCACAAAATACCCTGAGCGGGAAGGAACCCACAAGGATCATCCAGTGCAGGTCCTGGCCCTGCACAGACACCCCAACAATCACACCCTGGGCATCCCTTGGGAGCTTTGTCCAAACACACCTGGAGCTCTGGCAGCCTCTGGGCCGTGCCCATTCCCTGGGGGAAGAACCTTTCCCTGATCTCCAACCTAAACTTGTCCTGACACAGCTCCAGCCATTCCTGGGTCACCAGAGAGCAGAGATCAGGGTCTTCCCCTCCTCTTCCCCTCAGGAGAAATTGTAACTGCAACGAGCTCTGACCTCAGTCTCCTCCAGCTGAACACTCCAAGTCCCCTCAGCACTCCTCACACGGCTTATCCTCAAGGCCCTTCCCCATCCTTGTGCCTCCTTTGGACACTCTCTAACAGTTTAATGTCTTTTTTATATTGTGGCACCCAAAGCCACCCCAGAAGTCGAGGTGAGGCCGCCCTGGCCCAGAGCAGAGCAGCACAATCCCCTCCCTGGCCCGGCCTGTGCTGGGCCTGATCCCCCCAGGACAGGGATGTCCCCTCTGGCTCTGGGGCACTCCTGCCTCACACCCAACTTTCCTTCAGCCAGGACCCCCAAGTCCCTTTCCCTGGCACTGCTTTCCAACCCCTCATTCCCCAATGTGTCCATAAATCCAGGGGTGTCCCACCCTGGTGCAGATTCCAGCCCTTTTCCTTGTTGAACTTCACGTTTTCGGCCATTTCACATCGCTCTGATTTGTGGAGGTCTCTGCAGGACCTCCCTGCCCTCGAGGGACTCAGCAGCACCTCCCAGGTTTAGATCATCCTCCCGCTTGCCAAAATCATCCTGGAAAACTGCTTCCTTTCTCCTTGCTGCCTTTAGAGGCTTCCAGGCTGTTTGTGCCCCCTGTGCTTGTTTTGCTGCCGATCACGCTGGATTCGTGATCATCCTGGAGAAAAACCCCACTGGGACATGCCCGTGTTCTCCTTGTACACCTGTTCTGTGGCTCCCCAAGTTTTCTCTGGAAGAGCAGGAGCAGGATTATTTGCAGCCACGGCAGAAAGTTGCATTTCTGGTGTTATAACACAGCTGTCATCTCCCAAGAAATTACAATTATCTCTTCCGTAATTAGGACAAGTTTGGCTGAGATTCTGAGTCACTGGGAAGTTCAGTTCTGTCATTTAGCCCAGAATAGCTCTGTGGTTCCATAAATGTTTTCCCTACAGACTAAACCTCGAATTTATGATGAAGGTTAAATCACTCCCACTCCTGAAAGAATGAAGGAGCTGGGAGGGTTTTATTGGGTGGTTTTTCCAGGGATTGGACACCCAAACATCTGGCAAATGACCAGGTAAAAAGAGGAATATGTGTAAACAAACAAACAAACAAAGATATAAGGAATAAAAACATCATTATGCAAAAAAATAGTGAAGCGTGGGATGAAATTCCAACGTGAGCTTCCAAAGCATAAATTAATAAATAAATACATTTAACCTCAGGTGGATTTTCTTTGGAATTTTTATTACAGAAACCAGAAATTCTTGCAGGTGACCTGGTGGGAAAGCTGGTGACATATTTAACATGCCAGGCCGATATGTCACCATCCTAAAAACAATGAAGCAAAGAAAAAAAAAAAAAATCAAGANCCAATGCCCAGCTCTTTAAACAGAGGGGTAAAATCTGCTCATTACTATAATTAATTAGGAGTGAGAAGTAGAATCTGCTTTAATTAGTGGCAACAACCCCTTGAACAGAGGAGAACACCCTCAAGTGTGAGGTGTGAAGTGCTGTAGTTGTCAGGGACAATCTCAGTGACAGAGTTAAGGAAGGAAATATTTGCTGTTTCTCTTGCTCCTTTCATTGGCTGACAACTACAACAGAGAATTTCGGTGGGAAAGAGTGTGGGATTTCCACCAAAAATTAACATTTGTATTGTGGCTTTACAAAACAGGAGCCGAACTAAGGTTAAATTTTTAATTCCGTGGGAGTCACAGCGGTCTCCTGCATTTGTGTGTTGGATTTTGAGTCAACTGGCTGTAAGTTTTTTAATTTATTCTTCAATCTTGAAGCTATTTTAAGTGCTCCATAACACACTAAGTGGGAAAAATCGGATAAAATTCTGTCTCCTCCTTTTTTTCCTGTTTACAGCTAAAAAAAAAAGTTATGTTGGTTCGAACATATTAAAAATTTGTTTCAGTTAGTTTTGCTGGTGAATCTGAAGGTTTACGTAGTCATGAAGAAAATCTAAAATGGGTTTTTGGCTGGAGAGAGGGAAAAATTCCCTAAGAAAGATGACCAAGGTGTGGTTTGTGTACATTCCTATGGGTAAATGTCTTTTCAGAACCCACCCGGCTCTTTTGTTTTGGTTCAGTACTTTCCCCTGCTAAAGCTTGGCTTGTTTTAGGAGCTGCTGGTGAACAGAAAATTTAACTTGGAAAAGAATAATGGAAGTTTTGGGAAGTTTCTGATGGTTCATGTGCTCAGTGCGACGAACAAATGAAAGACTGGGTGAATTTTCTTTGGCAAAGAGAGAAACAAAGTCACAAACCATACCCTAACTAAAGGAGAAATCTGTATTATTTATATAGCTCTTTATGTCATTCCAGAGATACAGAAAGACAGCTTTAAAAAATAAATTTACAAAGAAAAGGAATTAACACCTCTTAAAAAAATTTGCTGCATCACATCTGAGCTCTTCCTATTTCTGATGTGCCATTCACCGGTGAAGAACACAGGGAAAGGTGCTGGAAGGGAGGCAGTGTTTGAACAGATCTAATCATCAATAAGTAATTGTGTTTTAATTAAAATGTGTCATGTCATTCCGAGGGTCCTATATTACATGAGTATGAAAATGTATGACTGCATAATTTGGTAATAATTAGAATTACATTTTCCTAACTCTTAAATTAAAATGCTTGGCAATTAACTGCCTGATAAATCTCACTTTTCCAGGTGTGGGGTTTTTTTTCCCTTTCTATCTGGGAGTATTAAATAGTCCTAATTTCTGATTGCACATTCCTGGGCTGCTGGCAGTTTTGTGTTGTGTGTGTCAGATACAACTTCTCCAAGTATTGCTTTATTTTTGCACATGAGTCAAAGGTCTTGCAAACAACTTTTACCAACTGGGGAGCTCAGGAAGTCCTAAAGCCTCAAAGATGTATCCATAAAATGAAGGTGGACAAGGACTTGGTGCAGGGATGTGTAATCCAGACATAGTTCTGAAGTTGTTGGATGAACTGCTTGTACCATTTAGGCAAAACTCATTGATGGAGATCTTCTGATTTTTATTGGTTTAGTGAATTCAGAAATTGTTATGGGATTCCTCAGAGAAAGAGGGCATGATCTCTATTTAGATCTATCTCTTTGAACTACCCTAGCTGGGGCCTGGTTCTGAGGCCTGGTCTGAGGCCTTGAGGCCTGTGACGCAGTTAAAATTAGGCCACAGAACTTGTGGTGCAGTTAAAATTAGTTATTAAGGTGTTAGGGAAAGGTAATGGGGTTTTAAAGGTTAATAGGTAGAGTTAGTAATAGACAGGTGGTAGCCACCTTAAGAAGAAGTTAAACAATGTGTGTTTACATTCCTTTGTATGCTGTGTGCCAATGGATAAGCTACTGAATTTGTAAACTATCTAGAAGTGTATATAAGCAGCCATTTTAGATGAAATAAAGGAGAATGTAGTGGTAGCCATAGTGGTGGGACCTACGTTGCTTCTGTTCCAACCCTTCTTATGAATGGAGCTCCCCTGTAAGAAATTAAATCTGTCTCACTTTCATAGCTTGGCATAGTGGCACTTGTTGATTTAGAAGACAGGATCCCTGAATTACTGAGGCTGGAAAAGCCCTCTCCAGTTTAGTCCAGCCGTTCCCAAGCAGTGCCCCCATGTCCCCAAGTGCACATCCACATGGATTTTAAATCTCTCCAGGGATGGGCACTCCACCTGGGCAGCTGTGCCAGGCCTGGATAAACCTTTCCATGAAGGAATTTTCCCAAATATCCACCCTGAGCCTCTCCTGGCCCAGCCTGAGGCCGTTCCCTCTCCTCCTGTCCCTGTTCCCTGGGAGCAGAGCCCGACCCCCCCGGCTGTCCCCTCCTGGCAGGGACTTGTGCAGAGCCACAAGGTCCCTCCTCAGCCTCCTTTTCTCCAGGCTCAGCCCCTTTCCCAGCTCCCTCAGGAATTCTCCAGCCCCTTCCCAGCTCCATTCCCTTCCTTGGACGAGCTCAGCCCCTCCATGTCCTTCTTGTCACGAATTAATGAGTCCCAGACTGGTTTGGGTTGGAAGGGGCTTTAAAACTCATCTCATCTCATCTCAACCCCGTGCCATGGGCAGGGACACCTTCCACCATCCCCGGTTGCTCCAAGCTCCATCCAGCCTGGTTTGGATGAGGATTTCAGGACTTTCAGATGAATTCTGCTGTTCCTAAGCCCCTCTCCGGCTGAACAATTAACAAATGAGCGGCAGGATGGCACAGCTCCGGCTCCGTGTGACAGCTCTGCGCGATGTGGCTTCCTGGGGACACACGGGTGGTCCCAACGCGCTCTCCCGGGTTCAGACCGTGCTTTTAGCGTTCCCAGAAATGCCCCGCTCCGCCGAACAATGAGGAGCCCGACACAAATGCATCTGGAAGAGGGAAAAGCTGCAAAAGGCGTCTCCAGAAAGACTCTTCCATTTGCATTTTGAATGGGGTCATCGGCGTCAATTGAGTTGGAAATGAAGGCACTTGTTAAAGATGTTTTCTGTGTTCTCTGCCGAGGAGCAGGGAAAGGGCTGGAAAGGATTCAAGGAACTCACAAGGCTCCGACTCGGGCTGGGTAAACACGCGAGGATCACCCAGGACCCCACAAATTCATTGAGACAACTGAGTTCGGGATTCTACAAACTCCACGGCACAATCCGAGCAATATCTTAATTTTATGGAGAAGAGCAGGGTCTTGAGAGCAGCCGTTTCCTTAAACATTTATTAAACTCCTTCCCTGCAGATGTAACATTTCCCGTGCTTTCCCCCCTGCACTTCACATCTCGGTGCTCATGGCGTGAACTTTACTGGGACTGATTCTTTAGTGGCTGACTGGAGGTGAGCCAGGAGCGATGACTTCCAGGCATCTCCCCCGACATTCCCGCAGCCCATCCCACCCCCTGTGCCAGGGATGGGCTGGCAGGGCTCGCTCCGAGCGCTCCTGTCACCAGGGTCTTGAAATTTCGTATCATCTTTGGATTTTTTGAGCTGATAAAGATGAGATTACAGGGGGGGAGAAAAGGGGGAAGACATTTAAATCTCTGTCACTGGAGTTGTCCCAGCTATGCCCAATGGAAATTGGCTGAAGAATGAATTTAGGGGTTTTTTTTCCTCCCCTAAATTATTCCACTTGAATTGTGCATCTCCATCCCAGCTTGGTGGTCACTCTCTGTGGCTTCTCAGTCCCAGCTTGGACAATATGATCCTCATGCTTTGTTCCAGCTGGCCCGGTCCCTGCAGCTGGGATTTGGGGGAAAAAAAGGAGAAGACATTTCAGTTTTGTCAGTGGAGTTGTCCCAGCAATGCACAGTAATGTATACTATAGAAACTGCCTGAAGAATTTATTTAGAGGGTTTTTCTCCCTCCTGATTATTGCAGTTTAATTGTGCATCTCCATCCCAACTCGGTGGTCACTGTGCCTTTGATTATTTAAATTGCAACTTTTCAGTTCCAGATTGGACAATCTGATCCTCATGTTTTGTTCCAGGTGATGCTGAGGCACATTCCCTGCAGCTGGGGTTTGGGGGAAAAAAAGGGGTAGACATTTCAGTTTTGTCACTGGAGTTGTCCCAGCTATGCACAGTAATGTGCACTATAGAAATGACCTGAAAATTAATTTAGAGGGGTTTTCTGTGTTTTATTTAAACTGCAATTTTTCAGTCTCAAATTGGACAATCTGATCCTCATGCTTTGTGCCAGGTGATGCTGAGGCATGGTCCCTGCAACTGGGATTTGGGAAATTGGGAATTGGAGGTGGGATTTCTGCTTCTCCTGCACTCAGCAGGGAGAAGGGAAGGAGCAGCTTTAGGCAGAGGTTTCTCCTTCCAGTGGAGCCGTGGTTCTCCCTCTGGAGAAATCCCTCTCCCCACTGACAGTGGAAGCCCCAAGACAAACCTTGTATACAGAAGAAGAAGAAACCAAGGGATGTAAATCGCTTATTTCTGGTTCTTGTGGAAAAGGTTCTTCACTGAGAAACTCTCTCTGGCCCAAAAATTATTATTTTTTTTAATGTTCTTACATTCAGGCTGCAAGCAAACCCAAAATTTCTCTTAAAAATGAAGTGAAAAAGCTGCCAACAACAACTTCTAAAAAATAATTTTACTTAATAACAAAAAATTAGGTTGGGTGGGGGGAGATTTTTAAATTTTTTTAAGGTTTGCCTTTTACTTCTTAGTCTCTGTTGTCGCTGGAACACATTTGCAAGAATTTTTGCAACTTTGGGGACTTGTGATTTTCTTGCTTATCTGAAGGGAGGCTCTGAGTCTCATTTAATCACTGCCTGTGAAAGCTGAGGCTTGAAGAAAATCTCCAGCCCCAGCCACACTCTTTATAACATCAGGAAAATTGGCAACTATTAAAATATTTGCAAATATCTTTCTTGGCAGGTTTTTCCCCTCAGTTCTGCTCGGCAGCCATCAGCAGGGGACCTTTGGAGGGATAACTGCTCCCCACACGGAATCTTCCTGAGCCCAGTTCAGAGCTGGTGGGTGCAAACACAACTGCACCGGCTTCAGAAATTAAAGGAGAACAATCAAAACAACTCCACTGATTTTTGTTTTGTGCTGTTTAAGCTTTTTATTTACCTATTTTGCTCCTTTCTAAGTGGGGAAAAATAGCCATTTTTAAAGCTCCTGGACACGTTAAAAAGAAATACGATTTTTTTTTCAAAATTTATCCTGTGGAAGACTTCATTTTGGACACTTTATTATGAAAACCTTGCCTTGCATTCTTGAAAATGACTCCCAAATTCGGGTCTTCTGTTTCTACCTCCTGCAATTGGTGTAAATATGATATTGGGAAGATTTGGAGACAGCCGGGTGTGGAATAGGATAGAAACTGCTCCTTGCTCCTGCTGGTGGAAGGGAACAGACCCTGCCCTGGGAAGGAATGGCACCAGGGCAGTGCAATCCAAGGATTTCCTTCTTTAGAAATACAAAAGAAGGAAATTTCCATTTCCATTTTCTGTGGATACAGGAAAGCACACACAGATTCCTTATTTCTTGCATGGGAAGGCTACAGTTAATTTTCATGTTATTTTGAGCCTCGTTTTAAGGATTTAAAATCCTTTTGGAAGCTTCCTAGCAGTGATTTGCTGATGGTCTTGCTTTACCCAGCTCTGGGCAATTTCAATTCCTCAATACACAGGGGAAAAAAAAAAAATCAGCTGAAGTGGTCGTGTGTCAGACCAGAGTTTTTTCCTGGGAAGTGGCAGCATCCAGGTTGAGGTGTGTTATGAAAGTGAATCCATGCAAAGTCTTGCTAAAGAGATCCCAAAATCAGGGAGAGCAGCCAGCAGGAGTTATGGGGCAGTGACAAGAACATCCTTTCCCTAAACTCTTCGGCAGAGGCAGCAAATCCTTGCTTTGTGAGGCAAAAAAAGATGTTTTCTCTCAATTTCCTTTTTTTTTCCCCTCCAGCATCAAAAGTATAACAGGGAGCAGAAGAGTTTTGAAAAATCATCCTCTCACTATCTGGAGGAGAGGAGCTCCTAACTTTCTTTAGGAGCTGTTACAACCTCTGCATGGGGGGTGGGGATGCTGAAAATCTCATATTTGGGAAAGCAAAGCTGACAAAACCAGGGAGTGGTGACAGGTTGGACTCATTTTAGAATCATGAAAGTTTGGGAGGGAAGGGACCTTAAAGCCACGGGCAGGGACACGTTCCATGCTTGCTCCAAGCCCCATCCAACCTTTTTTTCTCCTTATTTTGTGTCTTTCCTTTGCTCAGTGAAGTCCAGAACGGGTTTTTAATCCACAGTTTGATACCAGCTGAAGCCCTGATTTGATTACTGTTAATTTGATGTCATTTATCAGTGAATGGTGGAACAGTGGCTGCTCCTATGTACAAGAACTCCATTTACTGCAAGGAAAACACTGAATATCAGATTGCTGAAAAATCACAGTCTGTTTTCACATCCCAAAAATGGTTTTTTTCTGGGGAATGAATGGCTGTGCCTGGATGAGATGGAGCTGCAAGTGGGATATTGGCAAGAGTGAGATGGATCCAACAAAGCAAGAGGAGAACTGGGGGTTTATTAAACAGCCACAGTCGTTTTTTGGGCAGTATTTTCAGACATGAATAAATGGAAGATAATGGGAAATGTGCAGTTGTAGCCCTCATTTGGACATGTTTTTTCTGTGTATTTGTCTCATGTGAATCCTTTACATCTATTACATCAATTTTCTGGGATTAAGGATGCCTCAGGATTATGGGATAATTACTGACTTGCAGGAGCCACCTTTCCCTCTACCTGCATTGCTCTCAATTTGGGAAAAAACACCTTCTTTTTTATTTATTTAATTTTTTTAAATTTTTTTTTATTATTTTCATAGTGAGGATGGGGACAAGCTCCTCCAGTGTCCCTGTGCTGCAGGGATTTAATCTCAGCATGAAAAAGGAGATGTCCAAAACTTCTGGGGTTTAAAAATATCTTTTAAAGCTTAATTGAATGGGAGTTGGTGCAAAAATGAAGGAAGGGTTTCGCTGCTGAGGGTGGGTGGTGGGTGGAAGTGAGGTGGAAGAGAATGAAATAAAATTTGGGTTAAAGGAGATGCTGTAAAATGAGGAATTTTGGCCTTTTTTTTTATGTATCTCTGAACAAGAAGTTAGAGTAGGTCAGAAGTCAATTCCCTGAGGGGCCAATTCCACCACAAGGATGCCGAAAACACGTGAGGAGTTGAAGTGCATCTTCTCTCTCTGCCTCCTTCACCAACCACAGAGATTTTATATTAAAATAACAACAACAACAACAACAGCAACAAAAACGTAGCTGGAATTAGGCAGATGAGAAAATGCAAATTCATGGCACAGAAGAAAGAAAAGCAAAGCATGAAAGAGAAAAACATCCTGATTGCTCACAAGGGGAGGGATGGCTCAAGGGCTTTCATTTTTTGTTTTTTAATAGAAATATTATTGCAGTTTATTTCTATTCTTTGAGATGGGAGATGGAGGTTGTCTCATGTCCAGGCCAATGTGGGGTTTATTTTATTTATTTTATAGGGTGAGGCTGATTAGCCCACCCTGTCTTCTCCTTCTCCTTCCCCATGCAGGCAACTCCTCGTGGATGGACAGAGATCTGGAATTGTGGCCTGGAATTACCTTCCTCTGTTGGTTTTGGGCCATTCCACCTCCCCTTGCTCCCTGGAGATTTATTGTATTAAATTTTCAGGGTTTTTTTTTTTCCTAAAAGCTCGGAACAAAGGGAGATTTGTAGAAGATTTGTATGAGGCGAGGGCTCATATTTGGTCTATATTTCAGAGAGGTAAAATGAAAAGCTGAACCTCCTCCAGATAAACCTCTGGGAGTTCTCCTGGCTACCAGTGGCATATTTCTTCTGTGATCCTTCCGGAGGTTAAAGGTGAAGCTGGAGCTCTATGAAGAACAATTTGTTTGCTCTTAGCAGAGGCAAAGACAGATGAAGAGGGTGAGCGCAACTTGGGGGTCTTGGAGTCATTTCTTTGCAGAGCTCAGCACATGCCTGTCCTGCAGCCCTTGCTCAGGTCCCCTTCACTACCTGCAGGATGCTCTTGTGCTTCCCAGATTTCCCCCTGCCTGCAGGCCAGGAAAACTTCCTGAAAAAATAACGGATGCGCGGGTAATGTGTGTTTTCCAAACACAAACTCTTTGTCATTGTTTGCTCTTTACTTTCACATGGATAAAAAGTGGAAGATAAATTAATTTTATTGGACAAATGTTGCCTTGAGTTTTCTGTCTTTTGTCTTTCTGTAGAACTTTCACACGCAGCCTTAATGTAAATAATGTCTGTTCTTAGAATGTTTACATATTTTTCCTGTGAGAGAAGAAATGATTGATGGTGATTCCACCATCCAGGTTAAAGGGGTGGTGATCTGTGTAGCCAATCCCTTGACCTCTGTGCATATCTATAAATACTGGAGTCAAAATAAAGTTGGAGAGAGTTTTTCTACAACAGCCATGTCCTGAGCCTCTCTCGAGTGTTCCTAAATTGGGACACGCCCAGCTTCGCCCCGCGACAGACAAACTGGCCTTGAAAAGGTTTGTCACTGGAAGACGTTTTTGTCATTGTTTTGTCTTAGAAAACACCACATGGAGGATTAAACAAAGCCTTAGTTTATATTTATTGGGGTTTTTACCTCAAAATGTGTAACACAGTGGTCAAGGATTTCATCAACAGGTGCAGAGGACCAAAGATCCTGGAATATTTTGGGTGGGAAGGGATCTTAAATTCATCCACTTCCACCCCTGCCATGGGCAGGGACACCTCCCACTGTCCCAGGCTGCTCCAAGCCCCAGTGTCCAACCTGGCCTTGGACACTGCCAGGGATCCAGGGACACGGTGGAAGATTCCTGAAACATCAGGATGAAATCTCTGTCCCCAGGTGAGGCTTCTCACCAGCATCTCCCTAAAACTCCATCAGCCAAAAAAAATCTTAAAATATTGCACAACAGGAAATTAAAAAAAAGAAAAAAAATCAATTAGCATCACCAATGAACTATAATAATATCATTTAACTCACTGCCTGGAAATCCAGTAGCTTTGGCCCCATGCCATGGTAAATTCTGCGTGGTGGAGCCTTTCCTGTGCTCACACATCCATCCTGAGACCTGACAATGATGAGCAGTTTTTAAACATTTAAGTGCTGCCATTGTCGGAGTGAAGGAGTTTTATTGCCTTGCTCGGGCAGTTAATATCTCACGGCAGCTGGTATTGATTGCAGTGAGTTGGGTATTTAAAAAAGAAAGGGAGAAAATCCTGTAACTTCAATTTTTATGTTGTTATGTGTCACTCCTTGCTGTTGGATGGGTTTAGAAGAAGTCGGACCCTCACCATAGAAGTATCCAGATCAGTAATCAAATATAATCCATATTTTGCCAAGTTTCCTGGGCTGTCGCATCTGCCATCACCACCTGTGATAATTTTCCTCCTTTTTTTTTTTCCTCTAAATAATCAATTATAATATTCTACTTTTATCCCCCCCCCCCGCTCTACACGTTGCTTTATTACAACTGGCTCTGGTTAGGGATTTCTTTTTAATGTCAGTAAGGAGGTGTGGGTAACTTTGTGCAGGCTTTTTGAGCCCTGGAATTGGCACTGTGGAGTCCTGTGCTCCCAATTTCGGGACCTGCTCTCGGTTAACATTAAAAACAGATGACCCCACGTGCATAAATGAGAATTTACTGAGTCAAGAGATGTCGGACTTTGCAATTTTCTGTCCCAAAATGAAGCCCCGGGTGTCGGTAACACTCAAGGAGCATCTTTGAAAGATCCAAACAAGGCCCATCCCAGCTTGAGTTCTGTGGGAAAAGCCAAGAGGGAAACATTCTGGTGGAAACTGAGCGAATATAATCAAAGACGGCGAGCGGAGGGAACTGTGGTGCCACTTTCTCCAGGTGAACTTCGGGAAATAGCTGCACTTTGAAAAGCAGGGAAGGCAACAAATGGATTTATTGTTTAAAGAAAACTGTGGTGCCACTTTCTCCAGGTGAACTTCGGGAAATAGCTGCACTTTGAAAATCAAGGAAGGCAACAAATGAATTTATTGTTTAAAGAACATTCTGGGTGTTCCAGGTGTGTCTGTGGGACGTGCCAGTGCTGCCTGGGTGATTTGGGATGGTTCTTACACATTGAGTATCTCTTCAGTGAGTCCACCCTGATGATTTTAGACCTGGCTTAGGGAGGCCTGAGCAGGGTTTTACCCTTATCCCCTGATTTGTCCCGTGGGGCTGTGGCAGCACCAGCACAAGGAGCTGTTAAACCACCCTTATTTCCAGGGAAAGGGACAATATCAACACTGGGGACTTTTAAAGGCAGAGCAGAAAGGGCAGGGATGGGAGTGGAGCAGACATTTCCACTCCTGGGGTTTATGGCACTGCAGTCACAGACCCCTCTTACATGAATATTTTACAAATAACCATCTTTTTATGTGCCATTAGTTATAAGAGCTTCTGGTGGGAGTGTGCTGGGGATAAAAGGGTGATCCTCACCCAGCCTGTGCTGTCATTTCATGGGGAATTGACCTTGGTGATGTCCAGAAATGCCATTTCCAAAGTCTGCATCCCATCTGCTCCCTCTCAGAGCTGCCCTGATGTTCTTCGGCACCCACCAAAATTAAAAGGTGATATTGGCACTCAAAGAGCTGCTGGATCCCTTCAGCCTGTATCAGATATTTATCTTTATCGAGCAGATGAATTCATTGCAGCTCAGGTGGATTTTAAACCAGGTTTTATATTTTCCTTTTTAATTTTATGCTTAGGATGGGGGCTGTGTGTAGGAACCTGCTGAAAAAAATGTGCACTTGCTCTGCTGCTTTTAGAGCCAGGTTTAACTTTCAGGACGGTCCTTCTTACTATAAAATGGAATTTTGTTCTTTTTCTTGGTCCAGTAAGATTCGTAAGGTCTCCACTGATTTGCTTTTTTGAGATGGTGACTGAAAGGGTACAAAAACTGGGCACAGAGATGAATTTTTGATCAGCGAAAACAGAAAACCAGTTCAGGAAATTACGCTTGAAAAAGGACAAACTTTAAAAATAAAAAGTCCAAAATGTGCCTTGCCCGAGCTTTTATGAAATATGACACATCCCCTAAATATGTCACGTTTATTTTTACAATACTATAAATAAAAAAGTGGAGTGAGAAAATAATCTCTTGGCTGTTCTTGGGAGCTCAGCCCCTGCCAGGAAAGGTCTCTGTAAATAGCAGAGGTCAGAACTGCTTGGGATGTCTCCCCCACCCCTCCGAAAGCAAGGAACACATCTCTGTGTACACTCCATAAAACATGGATAGCTGTTCCTCCTTGCCTTGTAAATCCTGGTGACCTGGAGGTGCCACGCAGGTGCCAAAAAAAAAAATTTAGAGAGAAAGAAAAATCTATCCTTGGCTACTGTTTCTTAGTGCTTTAACTGTTTTGGCCCGGGAATTTTGTGACAAACTGATTTAAAACTTATGGTTTATTGAAGTGGGTTTCTCATGAGAAAAAGCCAGTTTTGATGTGTCTGAGATGACCAAGAAGCACCAGGAAGTTTGAAGGACTCAGTTGTGTTTTGTTTTCTCTGTGTTGATTTTGATTTATTTTTTCCCCACGGGGATTTTACACCCAATAATCTTGATGGCGGTTGCTGCTCAAAGGAATTTGGTTTGAAATTTGTTCTCCTTTGCGTAAAGAGATTTGCAAGGGATTTTTATTTCTTGCATGACCATGATTTAGGTGAGCTCTGGTTTAGATGCTGATGCTGCAGTAGGAGCAGCAGAAATGAAGTGCTTTGGGAAGGGCAGAGGTGGAAGGAAGTTCATCCTTTTCCAGCTTCTCTGGTGTAGTTTTCATCTATAAATGCATTTTAAGAGATTAATTCTAATTTATGCTCCTTCAGGGGCAGCTGGGGGTTGTCCCAGGTTTGCTCTGGGACTGATGGTGAGCAGGGGATTATCCCAGCCCTGGAGCACCCACACGGCTCAGGATGCTGGGAAGGCCCTGGGTGTTTCCTGAGGGGCTGAGCAGCCTCCTCTGCTCTGCCCATGGAGGGGAAGGTGGGGTTTATCCTCAGAATTCTTGTGGATTTGTTTAATTTTCCAATCCCATGGGGAAACATAAGAGTTGGACCTTTGGGCTGCAAGGTCCAGGGCTGGCCTTGGCCTTGCTGGGCTAACGCTTGGACTCGATCTTGGAGGCCTTTTCCCACTTCTGGTGATCCCTGAGCTGCTTGATTTTGAAAAGAAATTAAAATTAGAGCAATATTTATGGGGATGAGAGGGGATTGATGCTTTCAGGGGCTGTGCCCCCATCTTAGAGGTACAAAGGTGAGGCCCAACAATCCCAGTGTAAGCAGCTCCTTGCCCTGCCGAGGTCCCAGCATGGCTGGCAGGAAGGGTGATCCTTACACACCGTGTGAGGAAAGGAATCTGAAACCGCTCCCCTGTTTTCTTGGGAAGTGCTTGGAGAAAGGTCTGAGGGCAGGGATTGAGGGCACACCAGGAGCCCATTCCCCAACTCCCCCTTTCCCCCCATCACTGTCCTCTCTACCTGTGATTTTCTTCCTGAATAAAATTCTTTTACTATTTCACTTCCCTCACCAGCCCAAACCCAGGCCTGACCTACTGTGTTTGCATTCATTAGAATGAAGTCATTTCCTTTTAGTGCCTTTTCCCCTGGCCATACCTTCAGCTTTCCCCAAGTTCTTCAGCTCCTCAGGAATTTTATTATCAATACAGGCTGCATACATGGAACCAATGAGTGTTTTGTGGGAGGTGTGAGGCTCTGAGCTTGGCCATAAACAAATAGAAAAGAGGGAGAGGATGAGTGAGCTCCACTGGGTTTGATTCCTGAAGGAAGAGGTGCTGGAGCACACAGAAATCTTCTCTAAAAGGCATTTTCCTGCTCTTTTTGTGTTTTTAATTTTAGAAATGAGCTTTATAGCACCAAGTGACTGTGATCATCTCGTGCTCACGGGGGTGGTGGCTCTGGGAGAGAATCCTGCACGTGGTCCTTGCTCTTCATTATCTTGAATTACACAAATGATTTTAAAACATATGTCAGTAGGCTTTTAAGCAAGCAGATTCTGTTCTGATTAATTAATCATACAGTTTCTCAGCTCCAAATGAACTTTTTTAATGACAAGTATTCATTTTTTAATTTTTTGGGGGGGCTGTTTGTTTTTACACATCTGCATACTGCTTGGTTTGAACTTATTAATTAGAATAAATAAAAAATAAGGAAAGCAGCAGGTGTTCTCTTATGTCTTCTACAAAGAATCTTATTCTTTAAATTTTACCAGATTATTTTATTCCTGCTGCTCCACGCTGCAGGTTTCACAACAGAAATATTTTCTTTTATTCACACGAGACTTTTGGGGGTGGGGTGGTGTTGTGGTTTTTTTTTTGTTTGTTTGTTTCTTTTTGCGTTTTTCTTTGTTTTGTTTTGTTTTGTTTTGTTTTGTTTTGTTTTGTTTTGTTTGTTGGCAATTTGAAGGCTGTCATGGTTTGTGGAGAAGAAAACATTCTTGTAATGTCTCCTGGCTGCTCCATGACTGATTTCACACGGACTCGGGAGTGAGTTTTAAATAGGCAGATTAGCCCAAAACATTCTGGGGAAGGTAAAAAGGGAAATATGGATTTGTCCTCCTGATTTCACTTGCAGGGACCATGCTTGGGAGTGGTTTGTGTTAGGCTGGATTTTTTTGGAGGTGGAGAATGGGTGAATTATGTGTTTGTCTGTCACGATTTTTATTTTTAAGGCTGAAAGGCTTGGTCTTCTGAGCACTTGAATGTATGAATGCAGACATCAGGCCATTATGACTATTATTATTATTATTATTATTATTATTATTATTATTATTATTATTATTATTATTATTATTATTATTAAATGGATTTATTGACTTTTCAGGAAGTTTTCTCAGTCTCTCCATGACTCCAGAACCTGGCCCATGTGGAGCAGCCACTGTGGCTGGGGACTGCAGTGAGGATGGGGATCAGGAGTGCAAGAAAATTCTCTATTTCTTGTCCCTGACCTCCTGGGGAAGAGAGATCCCTGAAAGAGCACAAAAATTCCAACCAAAGACATTAAATATCAATTTCCAACCCATGAGTTGTTCATCACATCCCAAAAACGAGGGATATCCCCACTGAAGGACTTTAGCAGGGTCTCAGCTTGTGGCCAGGGATCACCTGCATGAAGCCAAACCCCTCGCACGCTTTCATTTCCCCTTTTCAATTTTTTTAAAACAAATTTTAAACCGTCAGATTAGAAATTCCAGTCAGCAGAGTGAAAAGGGAAAGAGTAGGCACCACCTTTTCCTGCATCCTGCCTGAAAACTCTCCTCCTTTTTTTTTTCTTTTTTTTTTTTAATTGTTCTCCCTATTTTATTTTTAATTAAAAGCCGAGCGACTGGAAAGCTAAAAAGCAAACTTGAAAGTTTGGGGAGGGGGGAATTCACTCCAAACGCCAGGCGAGGATTAGGAACAGTTTAAAAAGCTTTTCCCCATCCCAACGTTATCCATCAGAGGCCCCTCGGAATGCCCAGATGAATATGGGAGTGGACAAGGTTCTGGTTCCTTTCAGAGAGCTGCCTCGACCTTCTGGGTTTTTCCTCGGGCATTGATGTTTGGTGCACATGAAAGGATTTCTCCAGGGGTTTCTCCAAGGGTTTTTTTTTTTGGGGTTTTTTTTTGCAGGGAAGTGAAGCAGATTGGGTGAAGTAAGAATACAGACTTAAGTTCTCTCTGTGGTTTTTTTTTTTTTGGTAGGGAGAGAACTGACTCCTGCATTATCTCACAAACACATAGGAAACATAAAAAGGGGAAATTATGCAGAAAAACATAAATTATGTAGATGCTGGAAAGCCTATGCAAAACATGATATGTGCACATAATAGCATATTTCCCTAGGGTCTAATTGCATCCTTTGGGTACCTTTTGAAGCATCTGAATATTCAGAAGAAAGCAAATTTATTGTAATTTACAAAATATCACAAAAAATAAGGTTGATACAATGATGGATGTTGTAATGGAAACTCACTCTTCAGTTGTTGTCTCAAAGTTGACCGAAGACTAAAAAATGTAATAAATTAGTGCAGCTGTTGTGTGGGGGGATAGAGCTGCTTCCCTCAGCCCATTAGCCCCTTTCCCTGCAATCCTGATGCTTTTCCAGATGTTTTTTTGGCAGGACCTCAGTCCCAACCCGTGAGAGGGGAACTGTGGGTGATGAGGGGCTGGTGTGTGTTTTCTCCTCAGGAGCTGGGATTGAGTCAGAGCACAGGAGCTCCGTGACAGCCCCATGGAGTGGCTCTAACTGGATGTGATGGCCAGAAAGGATCACCAGGAATTCTGGGCTCCCACCAAAATTCCTCCTGAGCCCCACTGAGCAAACTGGCAGAGGTTTCTTTGCCCCAATGAACAGGGAATCTGCAGATAATCCAATTACAGCTGCCCCCAGTGATCCCTCTCCTCTCAGAAGCTTTTGGGAAACTCAGGATCAGTCACCAAAATCTAAATTTATTCCTCTCCCTTTGAAACGGCTTCACTGCTTTGAACTCCAGAATCAGGAGGCGAAAGGGAACAATGGGAAGATCTTGCTGAGCCACGTGTTAACATTCTTCCAGGGGCAGGAGGTTATTGTAGCTCTTTTTGGGAGCTGTTCTCTCATCAAAGGCTGACTCAGATGCCCCAACCACCTCTCCCTGGGCTCCCCTTCCAAGGATTCTCATCAGCTCCTGGCACTGGGCAACACAAGCTGCTCCCCCTGCAGTGCCCCCGTTGGGTGGAGACTTGTGGAACTCCTTTGGATCCCTGGGATCTCTACAGCTGCTCATATTTTGGGTCAGAGAGATGCAGGCATTTGCTTTGAAGAGCAAACTCCTTGGAAGAGGGAGTTATCCATAGATTTAAGAGCTTTCCCAGTAAATATTGAAGGAGCATTTACGTTTTCCATCAGCATTCGTGACGGGTGTGGTGTTGTCTCTGGACAAGATTCTGAGTAATGTCCTCTAGAGGTGACCCTGCTTGAGTGAAGGGTTGGATTAGATGACCTCCAGTGCTCTTCCAACCTTAACCATTCCATGATTTCTACTCATTATGAAGGCACAAGAAATAACATCAGATTCTCAGCAGGTATTACTGCACAAACCTTGATCTGTTAAAACCACCTAAATTGGTCTTTTTTTTGCCCACCAAATACCTGATCCCAAAGACAAACAGTGTCAGGACGACTGGGATCCAGCACATTTTCCCTCTGCAGAGCCTGTTCTATGGGAATTTGGCTGCTGAGAAATTTGAGGCCTCTGTGACAAGCAGGAAGCTGTGCTTGATTTAAGAATCAGGATTTTAACCTTCGTCCTTGTTCAGAATATCCACCCCCCATGCAAAGAACAAGCAGGGGCCTCAGGTGATGGCACGGAAAAAGAATCTCTGGAAGCAAGGAGGATACTGTAGGAAATCTGGGAAGTTTTTGATACATTTCCCGATTTTTAACCATATTTAAGAAGTTTTCCTCCTGCTCTGGTCGCTCAGACCATGGGAAGGGCTGTGTTTTATCCTTCTGACATGCCATGTGATGTGTCGTTCCCGAGACTCTTCCCGTCTCCCATGGAATCCTGGAAGTTTTTTGGATGGGGTCACTGGGATTTGCCATCTCTCATTTGTTTTGCCTTCCTGCATCGACCAGCGAGGAGAGGGCTACCCTTAGAGTGTTGTCATCGTGGAGAGTGTGGGTGCCATCCCAGTGGCACAGGGATGTCCTGTGGGATGCAGGGAGAGCACCCCAGTCCCCGTGTGGTGCCTGTGCTCTGCCATTCCCTGCTTTGTCTCGCCTCTCTCCTCCGTCCCTGTATTCAAGGAGTGCGTCCAAGCTTCCCCACGCCTGGAATTTAAATACATAAATGTCCTGCCCGGATGTGTTGTTGGTGGGTAATGTATTGTCAGCTGTCCTGCCAGCCTTTTTATCTTCTGATTAGCTTTGAAATCATTGAAGCCGGTGAAGATTCGTTTGTTATCCCAGTCCTCCGAGGACCAGAAATCCAGTGATGGTGTGGATGTGCTCTGAGGCAAGTTCCCATTTGTAAGATGGATGATGATTGCTTGTCGATACTAAGAAGAAGAGCTTTGTCAAATCTGAAGTTGTCTCCTTGCTTAATGTAAAATATTATTTTTATTTTCACGCTCGGAGAAAATCGTGATGCAGCGAGCAGTCGGCAGAGGGAAAAAACAACCACCACCCCAAAACCCAAGGTGACTCGGATGTTTGTTTATTTGTCTGCTTTTGAGGCTGTAAGATTTTTTTCTTTTTCTTTTTCTTTTTTTTTTTTTCAGAAAAAAAGGTGTGAAGGGAAAGAAAATACTTTTATGATAAGCTCGTGCAGGTTTACAGGAATTTTCTTTCTTTAATGAGCGAAGATGTAATCTACATCTTTCCCTGCTTTCTCTATTCATCTCTCTGAGATGTTCTCACTGTTGTGCTTTCAATGGAGTACTCCAAGATTTAGTGGGATGTGGCTAAGTGCTGGAAAGGCTTTGGGAGCTGGAAACCTTGGTCACAACCTAAGGCACCAGTGGTTGCTGTGGGTCTGTGCAGATTTGCTTCCTTCAGAGTCCTGGGATGGGGTTAAAGCACAGCCAGGTCAGAAATGAGGTGGCTGCAGATATTTCATAGGATTCCAGGATGGTTCGGATGGGAAAGGGACCTTAAGGCTCATCCAGTGCCACCCCTGCCATGGGCAGGGACACCTCCCACTGTCCCAGGCTGCTCCAATCCCAGTGTCCAGCCTGGCCTTGGGCACTGCCAGGGATCCAGGGGCAGCCACAGCAAATCTGGGAATTCCAGCCCAGCCAGCAATTCCCAATTCCCAATATCCCACCCAAATCTCCCCTTTCCCAGCTCAAAGCCATTCCCTGTGTCCTGTCCCTCCATCCCTTGTCCCCAGTCCCTCTCCAGCTCTCCTGGAGACCCTTCAGGCCCTGCCAGGGGCTCTGAGCTCTCCCTGGAGCTTCTCCTCTCCAGGTGAACATTCCCAGCTCTTCCAGCCTGGCTCCAAAACAGAAGTGTTCCAGCCTTTGGAAAATCTCTGTGGCCTCCTCTGGGTTTGCTCCAGCAGCTCCACATCCTTCTGATGTTTTGGACCCCAGAGCTGGATCAGGAGGGGTCTGATCAGAGTGGAGTAGAGGGTGAAATCACTTCCAAGTGATTTCTAACAAAAACCCATTTTAATTCCTCAGAGTGCAGCTGGCTGCTAAAGCTGGGACTTGTCAAGACACATTTAGTGAGTCTGTGCTCAAAGCGGGGCCTTGCTTGGCTCCCCCTCTGTGACTCTGGGGGAATAATGGGAATTTGTACAGCTTCATTCCTGCCACCAATGGAGCTGGGTTTCCTTGGATGCTCAGGGGGGCTGAGCTCAGTCCAAACATCCTCTGAGGTGGAGGCAGGATGCAGCGAGTCTGTGCTTGGGGCAGTGGGAGGTGGATTTGTTCCTCTTGGAGCAGGTGATGCTTTATCTTTAGCTGCCTTTATGTGTCTGAGGGTGATGGTTTCCGAATTTTCCTGTGCTTTTCCCCGCTTCCATCCAACAAAATCCCTCTGAGCTGGGTGTGAAACCACGCCCTGCACCCCTGAAAATCCATATTTTCATGGAGGCCCTGAGAAGTGGGAAATGAGAGTGTGACTGTCTAGGTGAGCTCACACGCTCTCCTTGTCTCATGCTCCGGCTTTGTCTCCATCAGCCCCTGCTCCTTTCAGCCCTCCCCTCCTCTCCCCGGGTTTTTCCATGCCATAAAACCGGGAGCCAGGCTCTTTACGACCCAGCAGGAGCCGTGTCTTTCCGCTTGTTTGCCCTGCAAAGACTTCACAGACTTTTGGCCACTGTGAAATCGCTCAGACCAACCTGGGGGTGACTGGGGCTGGCTCTGTGCAGCTCCCGTTCTGCATTTCGTGTTCCAAAACTTCAGCGGGAGAATCTTTCTTCTCCAAATCCTGTAACGGGACAAGGCACAAAGTTTTTTGTGATTTTTTTCTTCAGGAATTTATGAATTGCCCTCTCAGCAAGGGCTGTGCAGAGAGCTTGGAGCTCGAAATGAAGAATCATTTCAGTAATGTGGGGTTTGTTGGTTTAAGAGGAAAAATACTCCTAAATCCTACTCCCACCTTTGACCTTCCCTCCCTGGGAGGGAACAGATAAGCAAATGGGAAAACTGGGGGTGTGGGAAGGAGGATAATGAAGGTATTGGCTTTAAGCAGAACTCTGTCATATGAGTCTGTGAGTGTATTGTGAACGTATCTATGAATATATTGCAATTATTAATCCTATAAGTGATGTCATGGCTTCTTGGCAGCAACACAGAGCCCTTGGGACACCTCTGGAGCGAGCCAAAGGAAGTAGCAGTGGCTGTGAACATATCTAGGGAGGCATTTGGCTCGCTGGGCGCCAGGTTTGTGGTGCCAAACTGCTCTCAGCGGAGGGGTGAGAGCTCAGGGGGGTGTGCACAGAGCTGCCAGGGAGGTCAGGCTGGCTCTGTGCTCCAGGGGACACCGGCAGCACAGGGAACACCAGGAGCAGGGGCCAAGAGCTCCTGAGTGGAAAAGCACATGGGCCCTGTGAAGCCTTTCCAGCGCTGCCGCCAGCCAAGGAGCCGCGGGTTTATGGTTTCACACGTCTTCATTTCTGGGGATTTAAGTGGGCCAGCAGTGTTGTTGGGGATTAACCCGGAGTTAAAAAGGCATTTATGAGGTGGAAGGATACGGAGTGAAATGCTCCTCGTGTCTCCAGGGGCTGGGTTAACAGCCTGTCCCTGCGGGCCTGGCACTCGCGCCCTGAGGGTGACAACAGCGCCAGATTCTGGAAAAAATTCTACACCAGCTCTTCCCTTGGCTTGGAAATCCCACTGCACTCAGTGAGGACCCATAATCCAAGATATTCATGGTGGCTTTCCCAAAAACCCAGTGGCCTGGGCTGATCTTCTCTGTGCTGGGAGGATGGGACAGTGCTGGATGTCCTGGAGGAGCCACCTCATGTCCAGGGATCTGCTCTGTCCCTGTGCAGGTTGTGAGGCAGCCACGTGAGTGAGCAAAGCAAGATTGAAACCTGCTGTAAGGATGAGGCCTTTCTTTCACTGATGGCCACATGGTTTTGATGAGCAAACAGGAATTTTTTTATTTGAAAGGTGGAGGGAAAGGGTGCAAAATGCAGCCCTGTGGTGTTTCCCCCACGGATATGGATAACCAGCCTGATTAGACAAGCCTGGCAATATTTCTCCTTATGAAAAATCAGTGTTAACTTTGTTCAGTGCTGCCTCGTGGTGATGCCTTAAGTTTCAGCTTTCATGTTTTTCAGGTTCTGTGCTGCCCAGGGCTGCAGTTCTGAGCCTCACATTAAGTGCTGGCAAGCTCCCTTTGCAGAGCAGGGAGAAAACAAATCCTTTTCCTGCTGAGGACCAAGGACAACTTTCAGGCCCAAAAACACAAACAAGGGTGGGCTGAAGGGAGGAACAAGAAGGATGGGACCTCACAGCCTGGAGCTGGAATTGGACAATTAAACCTGAATATGCAAATAGACAAAAACTTATAAAAGTGTGAGACCTCGTGACCATTCTGTGTCCATTTTGGGTCCATTTTGTGACCATTTTGGGTCCACCTTGGCTGTAGCCCTGGTCAGGCCCTGTCCTGCCCAAGGTGTATCCTGGAGGCCTTTCAATAAATCTCTACTTTATTCTCCAGCTCTGTGCAGTCTCTGTTTCAGGTCAGCCTCTCAAGGCATAAATGGAGGAGAGGGAACAGGGCTGAGAAAAAGGGCAGGAAAACGAAACATGCAGGTCTGAATCCTATCCTGGCTGCATTCGTGCTCCAAACTCACTGTAGCAAAGCACAAGGATTCCAACTGAACGAATTTGTATCTGCCTTCCAAAGCAGCATTAACAGGGAAGCCTCTCATCAGTGACACAGATTAGAGACTGCAAAAAAAATAAATAAAAAAAAAATTAAAAAAAATATAAAAATCCCTGCTGCACCCGTGCCTGTGCACACAAGATTAATGCAAAGGAAAAGCTCCCTGTCCAACCCCACCACCCACACATCTGCTGACCACCCTCCCCTGCTCGGGCTCCGTGGCTCCACACGTGGGGAGAGGATGGAGATGATTAATCAGGGACTGCAGGAGATGCTGAACGTCTGTGGCCCTGCAGAGCCTGGGCTTGCTGCTGTCTGCAGCGAGCATTTGGGGGAAGGCTCTTCAGATAGGGATAGAAGATAAAGAACTCCACCAAACCGGAAAAAAAAAAGGGTTGTTTCTGTGAAACTCGTAGGATGTGAAAAATCAGTGGCTTTGCAGAGCTCTGCTCCCAGTATTATTCTTTGTGATTAGGCTAATGAGCCCTGACTCTTACAGGTACAGTGTGCTGTGATACCCACAGGGGTTGGGATCTTCATCACACAATTAGGTCTCTCCCTCTGTGCAGGCATTTTATAATAAATAATCAGTAGTCTTAATATGGTTTTGAAGCTGGTCAGCGCAGTCATTACCCTGCACAGCTCCCAAGTTCAGCTAAAATTCACTTACTTAGATTGTTTGTTAAGTCTTGCCTGGTAATGAATGCAAATGTTTTATTAAAATAAATATTTCTATTCCTTGAATGTTTTTAGATGATTTTCTTTTTTTTATTTTCAAGGGGAAAAGGGAGAGCCATACTTTGATGGGTGAAGCCTACCTTTATTTGGGTTTTTGTGCCGTGTTCTGCCATGGGGCATTGGCTCACATCTGGCTGGGTTTGGTATTTGCCATGCTGAGGAAAATTTGGTGTCTCCCTTGGGCAGGGTTGTTGCCCCTTTCCCCACAGATATGTGCAAAAAATAGCCCCAAAGAGGAGCATGGCCCTGTCTTACGTGGCAAAACCAAAAAGCAAATCCTCCAGATCTATTTCCAAGGCTTTTTGAAGATTTCCATGTGTTTTAGCAGCAGTTTTAGTGTGGCCTCATGCTGTGCTGGGCCCAGCTGGCCTGGCCTGCCTTGTCCCAGTGAAGGACAGAGGGAGCTGGGGTTGTTCAGCCTGGAGAAAAGGAGACTCAGAGGTGACCTTGTCACTCTCTACAACCCCCTGAAAGGTGGCTGTGCTCAGGCAGGGGTTGGGCTCTTTCTCCAGGCAGCACTGGCAGAAGGAGAGGACACAGCCTTAAGCCGTGCCAAGGGAAATACAGGTTGGATATCAGGAAAAAGTTTTTTTACAGAAAAGGTGATAAAGTACTGGAATGGTCTGTCTGGGGAGGTGGTGGAGTCACCATCCTTGGATGTGTTTAAAACAAGACTGGATGTGGCACTCGGTGCCAGGGTTTAGTTGAGGTTTTCGAGCTGGGTTGGATGATCCTGGAGGTCTCTTCCAACCCAGTGATTCTGTGTGTGTGATTCTGTGTGTGGTGTCCCCATAACCCACCCTGCCAAGCTCAGCAGGCATCCGGCCAGGTCTCAGCCCTGCAGTATTTCTCATGATTTCTTACTCCCCGTTAAATTCATAGAAAGCGTTTCAAACCTCATCTGTCAGAAGCATCACCAGTGCTCAGACAAGGGCTTTAATTTTATTTAATCACTTCTAGCTGCACATCTCGGATGATTGAGCGTGGCCTCTTTGTGGCAGAGTGCTTGGGAGAAGGGACAAAAATCAAACTAAATGATAGTGTTGGCCAAGCCCTCAGCCTGCCATGAAACCAGTTCCCGACTCCCAAAACTGGTTTGCCAAGGATAAATTCCCTTTCAGTTGAAAAGCCAGGCTGAACAGATGTCTTGCCTGGTGCCCTGTAAATAAACATCCCGGAGCTCTGGAGCTCACAACAAGCTCCAGGCTCCAAAAGCTGTTTCTGGATGTGACAAATGCAGGGTGCTCCCTCCCCGAGTTACAGCTGGCACCACACAATCAGATCTGGGATATGGGAAACCTGGGCCCACTCTGCATAAGAGGGGTCATTGTTCCCTTGTTAGACATAATGTGCAGCACTCAAACCCTGGAACTTTGGGCATTTCCAATTGGTGCCTCCGTGAAGCACTCTGGCTTCTGGTCAGTCAGAAGAGAGGATTAATTTAGGAACCTATCATACACCACTAATTAAAACCAGAGGCTGGGGGCAGCTGGGGCACCTGTGGCTCGTCCCTGGCAGTGTCCAAGGCCAGGTTGGATGAGGCTTGGAGCAGCCTGGGATAGTGGAAGGTGTCCCAGCCCATGGCAGAGGTGGCACTGGGTGGGATTTAAGGTCCCTTCCAAACCAAACCACTCCATGGCTCCTTAAATCTCTGATTTCTGTTACAGCTCCTTTCCTGGAGAGGACCTTTTCTGTCTCTCTGGGGAGTCTGACTGGCTGAGGGGTGGAAAAAAAAAGGAATGATCAGGAGAAGGGATGTTTGATGCCATCAGAGCAGTGGGGTTGTGCAGTGTGGATGAGTTTGTGCAGGAAGAGGACGAGGTGCAGCCATCCCCATGGATCCCCCAGGAGTTCCTCCTGGTTTTCCTCTGTCTTCTCCTCTGGGCTCCCCTGCTCTAATGTTATTTTCCCTCGTTTCCAACACCTTCCCATTTGGCATGTGAGGGCTCTATAGGGAATAACATGGCTGCAGCTGGGAGATGCTGAGTGCACATTTCACAGCCTACTGCCAACGCATCCCAAAAATCCTGCCAGGCTTGGATGAGTGGTGTCTGCCTGAAGCTTAGTCTGGTTAAAGCAGAGTTTCTCGTGGTGATTTGAGAAGCAGAGCACAGCAGCAGAGGTGGTGGCTGCTCTCCTTGCTGTGGGCAGCATCCTTTCCCTGCTCCTGGGGCTCAGGGGAGCGGCTGGGACAGAGGATGGGCGCAGAATCCAGGATTTCCTTCTCCCTGTATCTTACGCCTAAAAGCACTTGGCAGTTGCGGTGCCAACAAAACTTGACAGACTGATTTGCTGATTTGGGTGCTGCTGCATAGGCAGGAGCCTCAGATCCTCCTTTCCCCTTTCCCCGTGTGTTACAAATTGCTCTAATGTCACATGAGGGATTGGGAAGGAAACTTGGGCTCCATTCATACCGGCATTGTTGCTAGGAAACCTCTCCCTTTGACAATGGAGCTTGAGCACGCCTGTATTTGCCTTTGGCTCTCCAAAGGACAAAAATCACCATGTGGCACTGGCAGGGGAGGGGGGAGGATGGACCCCCCCCAAAAAAACAAACCAACAGCACAAAACCCCTGAAAATTACTTTAAATTTTTCCTCTGTGCCAAATGACGCTCTGGATTGCAGATGCCAGTGCTTGTGGTTGTGTAGGGACACAGATGAGGCACAGCTCGACCCTTCCATGCTTCATGTGCTGGAAAGTCAGGCTGGATTCTTGGAGTGCCTTCTGCTACCTGAGCTGGCTGGGGCTGCTGTGCCATATGGGAGAGGCAGCCGAGTGCCTGCCCGTGGTTACCACGCCGGGGGGAGCCAGCCCCTGGTATCCATGGGGAGCAAACATTCCCTGGCTCCCGGGAAAGCTGCCTGATTTACAGAGTTCTGTTCGGTGGGAAAGGGAGGCTGAGTGATTCTCTGCCTCTCTCTTTTCCCTTTGAATTTCAAGATATTTGAGAAAGATCCGAAATACCTATTGTGTGTTGGATTTGCTTCGTGGGAAATATTTGGAAACTCTTTTGCTTTCTTCCAAAGAACTGAGAGGATTGAAGTCTTAATTATCTAAAATCAGAATTCAAA
>VZDJ01000083.1:1951033-1959503 GCA_008694505.1 Cyanoderma ruficeps | reverse complement strand
TATTATTATTATTATTATTATTATTAAACAACGTAGGTTTCTTTTTCCTGCTGTGTGCTTCTAATAAGTCCAGTCCAGAGGAGTTGTTATTTTCTTTAAGAGATTTGTCTCTCCTGGTTCATACTAAAGTATTTCCCACCCTACCAGCCCTGTCCCTGCCCACCCTTACTCAGGGTGCTCTTGAGGGGCCTCTGAACAGAGGATTTCCTAAATTTATCATAGTCATCTTCACTTTGGTGCTAAATTCCTCTTTTTCTCTTGTGGTCTGTGAATTCACACGTCATTCCCATGTCTGCTTTCTGCCCAGTGAGCAGCTACAGGTGTGCACCACAAAACCAGATGGAAATGGGATTTTTCTGGAGAGTTGTGACAGTTCAACGTCCACAATGTATTTGTCTTGGATAAACTGGTGAATTTGCTGATTTTCAGGCAATTATTAGAGTTTTAAGAGGTGTTTTATGAGCCTTCGTATCACTTATGAAGATCAGGAAAGACTCATGACAATACTGGGCAGGGATAAAGTTTGGTTGCCGACATCAAGGGTTTCTATACATAAAAAATGTATAAAAGTTCATTGTCTCTAAAGCTGACACTCTGTACATTAGCTAGGGAGCATTAATGGTGATGCATTTTGAGGAGCAGGATCCTGACCTACATTTCCCCACTGGAACTTGCCCAGGGGTATTCCCACTTTTTTACCCTACCTTTAGGTTCAATATATTCCTTTTCTTGGTGTCTGCTTTCAAGGTTTATGTAGACTTGAGTTTTATTTAATTAATATTTTAAGCCTGCTCCTGTGCCTTGATGAGGAAAGGCTCCTTTCCAAAAGCTGCAAATGGGCTACTTTTATTTGAAATTGCATCTGAACAAAGGGCGCAGCACAGATTTATCTCTCGTGTTTCCAAAGCTTTCTCTATCTCTCCATCAACTTTGGAATAAAGAGTCTACCCATTAAATTTCATCCATCAAACTCGCCTGCCTATGGCAGCAGCTCCGTTGCCCTGCCTGCCCTTTCAGAGCATTTCCTCCTGAAACCAGTGAGATATTTACTCACATTTTAGCAACTCTTTGAAAATGGCCATTATCAGGATATATCATTACGGGTGAAGTATCCCGAGCTTAATCTGCCCGTTGAAATTTACTTCATGTAACAACACAGTGTGTGCCCTGTAAATAACACACTGCATCTCAGGAAATGAAAGATGTTTTGAATAAATAAATAATGGCTTGCTGACTACTGAGGCTCCTGGCTTTGGTAATGTACTGTGGAAGAGAAAGTAAATAGAAATCTCCTTCTGGGCATTTCTGAACATCAAAATGCCCTCTGTGTTTTGTTGTGGTTAAACACACAACCCCAGCAGAAGCCTGGAGCCCCCCGTTTGGGTGGCCTTGCAAATGAGTATCACCGATTTTGCTGTAATCAGGGTTTCTGTGAGGGAGCAGGAGGTGTTGTTGGACGTAGGGGATTTTTTAATGAAAAACCCTGGCAACCCAAGGGATGTGTCTAAAACCTGGCGGTGCCTGGTTTAATGATGACTGCGAGCGTCTGAGGGATGTGTGGTTTTGGGGGGCTGCGGGAGAGCTGTGGTAGGTGTTGTTTTCTGCTGGAATTTTAGATGCCATGGTGTGCAGTGACCACCTCGTGTTGAGGATCACTTGGGACAGGGTGAACCTTCTCCAGGGTCTAATCCAACCCTTGGCTGTGCCGTGCTGCTTGAGGGAACAGGGAAGTCCTCAGGAGCAGGTGGGAGGTGGATGGAGGTCATTGGCCAACCATCTCGGAGTTCATCATTAACTTGAGTTTTAGCTGAAGATTTGGATTTGAGGAAGGAAAAGCCTGGAAACAGTGATTCCTGGTGGGTTTGGGATGGTGTTTAGTTTAGCTTGACGTGGCCAGCTTGGGTGGAGATCAGCATCACCCATGAAGAAATACAACACCTCCCACCAAGAGCCAACAGAGGCACAACCGGTTTGCAAATCCCGTCGCTGAATCATTTTCACCAACTCTGGCTTAGGTAAAAGACAGAAATCTATCAAATGTTGTACAGATTAACTTATCACCCAGTTAAATGGGCTGTCAGTCTGGGCTGCCTGTGCTTGGCAGGGTGAATTCAAATGCATGCAAATTTCCCTGGTGGCTGATGAGCGACGATGGTGGAGCTGTCAACTGATGACATGTGAAAATACATTAACATTGTTTAAAATATATTTGAAAGGGATAGCTCATATTTTGATAACATTTTCACGGGCAAATGATTTGTATGAGATCTGAAACACTGACCACATAATTTATACTGGGAGGGTTGTTTTTTAAATTCTTTTTTTTTTTTTCCTAATAGCAACTCTTCAGATATGTTTTGTGCTTAGAGGAAGCCCCCAAACAATTAACAATTACCACACAAACCGGTTCGAGTCCCATGTGCCACCGTTGTACGGAGTCACTGTTCCGATAGCCTCACTTGTCACTTCCACTTGATCTTTCCAAAAGTGATTAGAAACTTCAAAAGAACCAATTACACAGGCCATTGTGTTAGAGACCTGACACTTTTTTTCTTTTTTTTTCCCAATGCCTCATGCTCCTCCCTGCGTTTGGACTCGCCGTCTTTAATTTCTCCCATTTGCAAGATGGATTTCTTCACTTAACGGGAACGTCAGGAAGCAGAAATAGTAAAAGCTCCACAGTGCTGCTTTCATTCTTTCAGGGCTTAGTGACTTCTTAACCACCCCCTCCATTAGGGCACTGAGGAGCCACGTGGCTCGTGATGGTCACTCCCCGCGTCCCCAGTTCCACCAGTGACTGTCTGGATAAGTGGCCTTGAAAGGCAGAAGAAAGATGCAGCTCCCTGCAGGAAAAGGTCACAGGATGTGAACAAGTGTTGACTGAGCTGTGTGATAAGAAAAACATCTGAAGCCTGTGATTCAAGATCCAGCCTTTAGTCTCGAATCTTCAGGGGTGAAAGGGGAGAACTTAGCGCAGTCTAAAAACAGCAGATCTCACAGTTCAGCAGTCAACCATGGCGTCTGATACATGAAAAAAATTACTTATGCTGTCAGCTTCCATTATTTACATGATCTTTCTATGGTTGAGTCGTGGCTGTGGATGTGCAATTCAGCTAGAAAAATTGTGTATTTACACAGATGGGTGCTGGCATGTGACCAGGGCTTGAGCAAAACACAAGGTTAGAGGTAGAAATCAAATACAGAGAGCGGTGAATTGGTTTTTGAGGGGTTTGGTTCCAAGGTGTAAATGTTTGCAGGTATGAAGGGCTCTCTGGGAGATGGTGATTCTTAGGGAAAGGAAGGTGGTGTGAAAGGTTTGGGGGATTTGGTCTCCTTGGCTTCCTGGGGTGTCTGCACTTTGTTTGACAGGGGCATCTCTGCCTCTGGTTTTGTTTGGAAATTCCTGGCAAGGACAAACATGATGTCAGTGCAGTCAGAAAAGTCTGTCAATAAGACTAAAAAAAAATTTAAAAAAAAAATGGAAGGTGACTGTAAAGGTGTAAATGTAGTGCCTGGGATGGGGGAGAAGAGATGTGGTGGTGCTCCTTTACAGAACCATCTTCTGATGAGGGAGAGACAGAGGTCAGGGCAGAGGTGCTTTCCTTTCCTATTCATTCCCTTCTTTCTGTGGATTGTACATGGGAACAAACAGTTTCCACCACAGCCTGGGTTAGACTATGATTAAATCAGTGGGAATTTAGCAGTAAACTCATTTTCTTTTGTGCCTTACAGTGGTGTGTTTGTGCACTCTGGGCATAACTTCTTCCCTTAGAATCCTTTCTGAACAGAAACCTGGGGATGAGACGCAATCCCTAACCTTTCCAGTGGCTGTAGGACACTGCCATAAATGCCTCCCTCCCTTCATTTCTGGGATTTGCTTTTTGAACCCCATCTCTACATGCAGATGGGCTCTAAAACACTTCAGCCATGTGCTGACTCGGTTCCTGCTGAGAAGTTTGCAGAGAAGGAATCCTCAGCTTTGGCAACCTGAGCTAGAGAGAGTGCAGGTGATGGGAAAACTTTCCAGGTTTCAAACCGGACAGGAGATGCTGTAACAAAATCTTCACCAAGCTTGGAATTTTACTGGGATTATTTGGATACCGAGCAGTGAGGTGAGGTCCTTGTCACTGGGGCGAGGTGACATCTTTACTGAACTTTCAGTTTAAGTAGAAATCTCTGACCTGCTTTCGATCTCCAAAGTTCAAACACCGGCCACGTGTCAGGAGCACAGACCTCGGTGCTGCAGGGCACGGGTAATGGAGGGAAGAGGGATGAGAGGAGGGAAAGCAGGAACAAGGAGATGAGGCCAGGCCATCAGAGAGACTGCCAAGAAGGGCAACAGGTCCTCTGCTGACATTAGTGGCCAGTGGTTAACTTGGAACAACATGTATTTCACATTAAAACAGTATAAAATATTTGTAGGTGTGTTTGTGCCTTCCTTGAGGGTGTGACTCGCCCTCCCTTAAGGAGGAGAAGCGTCCTGGTGGGCTGCCAGGTATTTAACACGTGGAAAACTGGTACATAAAATCCATTTAACTTGTTAGTGAATCAATTGCATCTCCCTTGGTGGCGGTGTGATGTGCAAGCCCTTTCCCTCCAAATTGTTGCCTCTGCAGCTCTGCAGGCTCCTAGGCTGGTTCAACTCCATTCAGTTAGGTAAACTGGGGGGAAAAAAGAGACTTTTGTCCACATGGAGACACTTCCTTATGAGAAAGAAGGATCAAAGAAAAGCAGGTAGCTGTTGTGCTCCTCAGGAAGGCAGCGAGCTCGGTTTTTCCCAGAGGGAATTCAGCCAGTGAATGCTCTTGTATCGAGGGGAAAGCCCCATTTGCCAGTCCACTGTCACTTTTAACCACCCCGAAGCTTCTGATGGCAGATGCACTTCCCAGAAAGAGTTAAACAGCAGCACAAGCCCGAGGAAGTGGAGAAGGGGAACGGAATGCCTCAGCCTTGAGCAGCCCTGTCAGCACATCCCTTCCCGCCTTGCCAGGACCTGGATGTAAGTCACAGGGAGGGTGGAACACAGAGCTGGCCCCGGCCTCCCTCTGCACACTCCCGCTAATTGCTTTTCCCCGCTCCGAGGCCAGTTCCGCCCCTGGCAGGATGGATTAGCCCTGCTTTGTGCCGTGTTTGTCAGGTCATGGCGCTACTTTGCTTTTTCTCACCTGTGTCCACTCGGGTCCCACTCCGGGCACTCCCTGTGCTGAGGGATGCGCTGCTCCCAGCCTGGGGATGGCTGCTGCCAGCAGGAATGGCCACTTTTCTGTTGGAACCCTGGGCAGTGAGAATTCCAGACTTTCTGTGCTGACAGGCACTGACCCCCAAGCAAACACTGCATTTGACCCGAGGCCTTGGAAAAGGCTTCCAAAATGGAATGATGGAACTGGGATTATCGGTGCGTAGCTTGAATAGAAGTGTGTGATAACACAGGGTGGAAAACTTAGAGTTTAAGGGTTTAGAATACAGTAATATATATAAAGCAAGATGGAGGTTTTAGGGCAGTGGCTAAATCCTTCTTTTTCACCTTCTTCTCCATGGGTTTGGGTGGTGTTTTGTAACTGGGTAGAAAAATCCACATTGAGGGCCACGGGTGGTTGGTTATTGAGTTAAAAGCAAAAATAATTCAGGTGTCATTTCATAATTGGACAGTTTATCCTTAAAAGGCCTCGTAGAGAAAGAGATTCAGCTCCAATTTTTACTTTGTTAGCTAGAAGTGCTGTACAACTCATGGTTTGTGAGGCTGTATTATAGATAGGAATTAATAAACATCTGAGTCTGAACAAGAAATACTGTCTCGAGCATTTCATCCCGACTCTGGGAAAAAGAAGATAAAAAAGCAACACTTTTCCTCTGGGGAAAATTGGCTTCTTGGACTAAACCTGTCTCCAAAGCTCTCTCCATGCTCCTGGGCTTTTTTCCCCCCACGCCCAGCCCTTCTCAGGGAGGAGGAACTCACTGGTGTGAGTAGAGAGGAGGTGGCATTGCTCTGCCACAGGGCTCAGGGTGAAGGGGATGTTGTAAAAATCAACATTTTTGCACCCATTCTGTCCCAAACACGGCTTCTGGTGAGGACAGGATGGCTCACATTCACCACGACCCTCATGGGATTGTTAGAGCTGGAAGGGACATCTGGACATGTATTCCAAACCTGCCAAGACAACGTGACGCAGAGCAGGTGACACAGGAATGTGCCCAGGTGGGTTGGGAATGTCCCCAGAGAGGGACATTCCACAGCTCTCAATCCTGCTGTGAAATTTGCATCCTTGACTCAAACTTTTTTCAGGATCAGAACCCATCAACCCCACTGTGTGAGGTTGTCTCATTGAACTCTCACACCTTTGAGGCCAATTGTGGGTTTTGCTGATCACTCAGTGCCTGGCACAGCAAAGCCCAGATCCTGCCTGAGGTACTTCAAATGAACCCTTCAATTTAGAAAGATTCTTTGGCCAGGTGTGGAAGTTTTGTTACAATTGAGTTTTTCCCCCTTTCTCCCCCTTTTTTTCCCCCCTTCGAAACGATTATAGATAATAAAGTAGGATGCAAAGGTCCTCATGAAAAATGCATTTTGTTAAATTGAAACTTAAGTGTCAGGTTTTTTGAGCAGTCTGTCAAATACTTGACAATTAAAATAGCTGTTTTTAAAAATTTAATGAGACACAATAAGGACTAAATGCACAAGAAGGTTGCTCCTTCTTAGGATAAAGTAGAAACATAACAAGTCCATTATATTTCCTTACAAAAACGTCCCATTTGTAAAATATGCTATAATCTATTTTTAATTAAATTAGTATATGCAATTTATTACCTGAGCTATATTTATTAATATTTAATATTTAATTTCAAATTAATTAGCCAAGTGAAAGAGGGCTCAGCTGGGCTGGAGAGACTCACAGAACAGCAAGTGTCCTGCAGCAGCCAGAGGTAAACCTGGAATGTGCAGCTGTCCTGAGCTTTGTGGGAATGATGGAAAAAAAATACACATCAGAAGCTGTGGGTGCAGTCACCTTCCTGAATGGAAGTGTGGAATCCTGAGGAGATGAATACCTGGCGTTCATATATTCATGATTTTGGGAAGTATTTTCACGGAATTAATCAGAGAATGGATCAGGTTGGAAGGGACCACTGGAGGTTATGGAGAACCCCCATGCTCCAGCAGAGACATCCCAGAGCACATCACTCAGGATGGCGTGCAGGTGGCTTTTGAATATCCATAGAGAAGGGGATATTGCTGATATTTCACCTCAACACTGGTCTCTGGGAACATCCCATGCATCCTTGACCTCCCAAAGCTGCACATTCCACCTGTTTCCTGGGTCGTTAGCTCCGTTTCTATGCTTTGGGAAATTTTGCTTTAGATTTCCACAGGATGGGATTTCCTCTTGCTCTCCTGTGCTTTGACGAGCAGAGAAGTTCCCATCAGAAATTTAAAGTGTGATTCCTTGGGTCAGCACCCAGCCTGGTGCTGGATTTGCCTAAAGTGACAGCCAGTGTCACCAGGCAAACCCAGGCAGACAGAAATCATGGAATGGTTTGGGTTGGAAAGGACCTTAAAGTTCATTCAGTGCCACCCCTGCCATGGTGCCACCTTCCACTGTCCCAGGCTGCTCCAAGCCCCAGTGTCCAACCTGGCCTGGGACATTCCCAGGGATCCAGGGGCAGCCACAGCTGCTCTGGGCACCCTGTGCCAGGGCCTGCCCACCCTGCCAGGGAAGGATTTTTTCCTGCTATCCCACCTAAACCCACTCTTAGTCTGGAGCCATTCCCCCTTGTCTTGTCACAAGATGCTCTTGTAAAATATCACAGCACTGGGCCACGTGTTCAGGGTTTTCCTCACCACTGTGACAGGCAGCTGTTGTTTTATTATTTGTGAGTGCTGGCAGACCCCAAGTCAGGGCACCCTCTCCTGAGGGCGTTGTTGGCTCTCTCCTCTTTTCTTGCCCCTTTTCTCCATTTCTTTCCTTGGAAAATCTTCTACCACGACGGCCTTCGGGTCTGGAGCACTTCAGGGCAAACCTCTTGAAGCATCTCTTATTTTTTTTGCTTTCAGTTTGCCACTTTGGTTTCAGCACTTTGTGAACATGACTGAATAGATATCTTGCTCTCAGCCATATATAATCCGACAGGAGCTGCACCAACGGGGAGCTGTGGATGTACAATGGAATACTTTCTTATTTACCTGAATAATTTGCAGAGACTGCCACTCCTCTGTTGGTTTAAGCCAAACTTCAGTGTGGGTTGTTTTTTTTCCTTTTTTTCCTCGGGAATATAATTTCATATTAATTACACTGGGATTATCTGAAGGTGCGTGTAAATTCCATATGATTTGTTGAAAAGGCACCTTTCTGGGAAGGAAAAAGAGCAATCCATTGTGACAGAGCTCAGACACTTGCAGTATTTTAATCAGCATGGGTGTGCAAAACCAAAATAAAAACCCTAGGAGTAGTGATTTTCTACACCCAATCTGTTTAGT
>VZDJ01000083.1:1926033-1946033 GCA_008694505.1 Cyanoderma ruficeps | reverse complement strand
CTAATAACAAACAAGCTTTGTGATCCCACACTGTAGACACTATTTTTTTTTTTCCCTTAAATTTTGAATTACTACTTCAGCCTCCATGCTGTTAATTTGAACCTTTTAGGGTCTTTTGGTTATCATTCGAGTCCTGGGGTCAATGTAACATGAAATTATTCACTTGTCATAAGCGTTTTATCCAGGAACTGTGGCAGCAGCTGCCCTGGGTGTTTCTGGAGCAGGACAGGATGTGTTTTGTCCTTGCAGCTCCACCGGGGTGTCTGCAGGAGCTGCTCTTGCTTGGCTTTTTCTACTGGCTCAGAGCATCTGGAAAATGGGTGCAAATGCTCTCCCTTCCGTGCCTTTGCCATCACATCCTCCCTGAAAAGGGCTTTTGTCAGGCTGTCAAAATACATCTTGTCCAGTGCCAGGTGCTGGTGTCAGGGCTAGGAGGTGAGGCATGAAAGTGCCTGAGCGTTTCCCACCCTGCCACGGAGGCCCCGGCTTGTGGCACCCTTTGGAAGGCTTGAAAGGGGCACAAACAATGATGCTGAGCATGGCTGGGGGTGTTTTTCCCCCTCTCACTCTCTCTCCCCTTGCTGAGAACAGAAAACACTTGTGATTTCCCGTCAGCTTCTCCCAGTGCTTTGAGGACTCGCTCACCTTGCTTCCTCCCCCAAGCAGAACACCTTGCCCTCGGTCCTCGGCTTCCCGAGCAAGGCGGAGAAGACATCCACATATTCCCTACACCATTTTTCTCTTTAGTGGGTATTAGCAGATGTGCTTCCAGCAGACTGGCCAAGCACAAACAGGCTTTTAGAACGACAGGTTCATGAACCGGGGGCCCCGCTGGCGCTCGCGTACCCAGCTCCCCTCGCCACCCTCGCCGCGCCCCAGCCTTCCGCCGGAGAGCCTCCAAATCTCCCTCTCCCAAGCTCCCCAGGGTTTCTGCTGATTGATTATATTTTTTTTTTTTTGCCCCCTCCTTTTTTTCCCCTCCTTGCTGCCTGTAAGCGGCTGTGCCTGGGCGCCGGGGCTCGCTCGCTGCTCCCAGATAAGCGCGTTAACGCTTTGTCTTGGGCGGCGGGATAAGGCAGCGAGCCCGGCTGGTGTTTGCTCGAGTTGCTTTAGCAGAGCTGCTGCAGAGCTCTTCAGAGCCTTGGGTCTTGGCCCATTGCCCCTGCCAGGCTGCTCCTTTAATGGATTAGCCGGACTTCAAGGAAAATCCCGCCTTTAACAATAGCGGAGGAACCGCGCGGTCCTTGGTCTACCTAAAGGAGAGGTGCCAGTGGTGTTTTCTGCTACCAGCGAAGCTGCTCGGGCTCTTTGATCCCATTTCTCTCTTCTTGGTTTTGATATCGCTACAAAAGCCATTGCAGATGGGAAAGGGAGGAAAAAAAAAATAAAAATCCAAACACACCAGCCAAGCCACCCTCAGTTTTTGTTCGTTCTTTTTGTGTTTTTTTTTAGCTTTTCCCCCTTTTTCTCCAACCCCCCCTCCTTGAGCCACTGAGGCAGTCTCATGGAAGAGAAACTAAATCGCTCTCCTCTTGCTTTGGGCTGTTTTTCATCACTTCTTCTGTGCTTCCTGACCCTAAAAAGCAGGCTTAAGTTGCTACATTCCTCCTCCTTCACCATAGCCAGAGACACAGTTCTCCTCGTTTCAGCAGATGTGCCAAAGGTACTCTGCTCTCCCTCGGGCATAACTTCAAATTTTGGCAAATGCAGAGCTTGGACGTAGTCCAGGAAAATGTTTTTGTCTCGCAAAAGTGTTTTTGTTTCGCTTTGTCCAGAAAGTAATTTATTTGAGCTTGAAATGTTGTTTGAAATATATTGCTGAAACTCTCAGAATTCTGTAGTTTTCTTAATTTTTCAAGGGAGCTCTCACTGAGCTCCAGATGTTTTGCCACTGACCATCAGCTCTGGAAATGGGTAGCCAAGCAGGGAAATTATTATTCCTCTCAGCCTTATCTATACCAGAAGGCACAAGCAGTGACACTGAAAAAATGTCAATTAACCTGCACTGTTGGTAACCTCAGAGGCTTCTTTTTACCTGGAAACTTTTTTTTTTTTTTTCTTTTTTTTTGGTGGAAAAATTTCCATATGTGTGCATGTACAAGTCTGGGTGCACACATCAGCAAAGCCATGGATGTGATGCTGGAAATCCTGCTGCCTTTGGTCAGCTTTAGAGGGAACTAAAGCCCAGCTGGGCTCACAGTTAGGAGAATTCAGCAGGGCTAGCACACATAAAAGCAGACACAAGATCCTTCATGTCTCAGACCAAGCAGCAGGGGTGCTTTGGGTCTTGCAAAAAAATGCTGGATTGATGTGAAGCTCTGTGATGGTGAAAATATGTGGGATTTCTGCCACCTGCCCTTTGCATCCATCCCGTATCCTTCTCAAGTCGGCTCATAACTGATTCTTCCCAAGCTTCCAGCTGCTTGGCATTTCTTGTGTAAAATAATTAATGGTTGTAGGGAACGGAGAGATCAGCTTAGGGATAGTCAAGCCTGGTCTTGGGCAGTTGTATCCAGGCACTCCTGTGCAGTCAGGGCTCAGCAGCAGTGTCAAAGGGGGGAAAAAAAAAAAGATGAATTATATGGAGAAATATTAGGGAAAATTATTAAAAAAGAATATATAGGATATTTACACCTGCAGGTATAGAAGGAGGCTAGAAGGAGGGTCAAAAGTGGCTCCTGTGTGGGGACAGGGCACAAGAAAAAGGTTGGGACTAAAAGCTGGGCCAAAAGTTACCAGTTTTAAGTTTGTTACTCGAATCTCCAGGAACTGAGAGCACAGCTGTAGGAAACGTGCTCCCTGCTCAATCTCTTCCAGCCCTCCCTGGGTGTGGCCTCTGGGAGCTGAGCTGGACCTTTGGACCAGTCCAGGATGGCCAATCCCACGGGATCCTTGTGCAGTTATGTTTAATCCTGGAGCCAAAGAATGGTTTAGGTTGGAGAAGCCCTCTAAGATCACTGAGTCCATCTGTTATCCCAGCACTGCCAACTCCATCACTAAACTGCGTCCCTGTGTGCTTCAGTTCCCAATAAATGCCCAAATGGCAGTAAATAAAAACACAACAAGGGGGGAAATTATTAATTTTGGGACAGCATTTCATGCACTGATATTCTGAGGCCTTAGAAAGCCACATTGCCTGCCCTGGAAATTCTCATTTCCTGAGCTCTGTGCCTCACTAAGATCCCAAAAAGTATTTCCTATAGCATCAGGGTAAGCTGATGGAGGAAGCTGCTGGTTCATCCCTGATTTTAGAACTTGTGGTACAGACCATGAAAGCTGCTGAGGACCTGAACAATCTGCTCCAGCTGGCTGGTTCCAAACACATGGTCCCCTCATGTGCCCTGGGACGGTGACTCTGCCCTGACAGCCTGACCTTGCTGGGTTTGGCTCATTTTGAGTCTCTATCCAAAAATTACGGCACAGGAAAATTGGGCGGGGACTGGTTCACTGTGTTGTTGAGTTTTTCATGCTTTGGGTTCAATGAGTGGATGTTTCCCAGGAAAGCATTTCCACCAAAAAGCACCCGGAATCCTCTAATTTTACACCAAAGACACGGTTCAGGAAAAGCTCTTATTTAAATGGTGTGAAGTGAATCAGACTGAAATGAGTAGAAATACTGATGATGGTGGTTCCTGCATTGCACTTTGTGCCTCAGCCCCAAGTCCCTGACTCGGGTCTGACTATGGAAAGGTTATTTTGAAGTGCAGGAGCCTGGACAGAGCCCCCACCTGCAGGGATAACAGGACAGGGGGCATCAAGACAACCGTGTGGAATTGGAAAGATGAGACCCAACCCACAGGACTGTGTTGGAAGGTAGCACACAGATATATCACAATTACACTTCTCGGAGACTGGAAATGCTGGGTAATTGTCTTTCCCTGCCAGTGTGCTCAGGGCGCTTTACAACAATAAATTTCACCAGGAGTGCTGAAGAACAGAAAGCACAATAACGGGAAACCTGCTGCTCCAGGAATGCAAGGAAACAAAGCTCTCGTGGAAAAAGCTGGAGTCTGGGGGTGCAGGGTGGTGGAGCCCGGGGTGCAGCCTTGAGGCTGGAGCTCCCGGCAGTGGGGAGGGATGGGGAGAGGAGGCAGTGCCAGCCCCCAGCCCGCTGGAGCTCTGCCCACCCTGCCTCTGCAAAGAGGGAAAGCTCGGGGCTGAACGTTGATTTAGGGCAAGGACAAAGTTCTCTCTGCAGCCAAAACAAAATTGTGTGCCAATCAAAAAGGTGCGAGACGGGCTGTCGTTGACCTCTAGGGAGTATCAGAGGACAAAAATCCTTGGAAGGAAATTCAAAAAACAGCCTCCAGGGAAGCCAAGCGCTGCTGGAAACACTGCAGCACGGCGGTGCCAGGACCTCTGTACATCCACACAGCCCTCCCTGGAAGGACACCTCTAATATTCCATCCTGTGATTAGAAAACATCTTCATCTTGCTTCCTAAAAGGCAGCATGGGTTGAGATCTGAGAGATTCTGTGCCTAGATCATTGCAGACCCTCCTTTAGGGTCTGAGGAAATCCAGCTCCAGACCTGCCTGGGAGAGAAGGAGAGTGATTCTTTCTCTCTTCTCTCCTCTTTCCCGTCTCTTTTCTCCTTTCTCCACTCTCATCTCCCCCCTCTCCTCTCTTCCCTCTCCACTCTCCTCTCTCAACTCTTCTCCCTCCTCTCTCCTCTCTGCAGTGGGTGGTGAGTGCAGATCCTTCCAGCAGGTGCCTGTTGTTTTTGAGGCATGTCCTACAGCAGGACCTTGATCTCACTGGGGCCTTAATAATAGCAAGACACCAAAAATAATCAGAATATATTAAAAAATGGGCTGGAGAGGGTATTTGGCTCGTTTGCAATGGCCATTAGATAGCTGATACTTGCTGTGTTTGCTCTCTATGCTTCAGAGCCATCCATAATTAGAACATATTTTTGTAACCTTATCTTGGAGCAGATTTGATTTTTTAGGAAGGAAAAAATGTCACTAAATCATTATTATTCATGTGACAAATCCTGAAGGGTAAATTTTTTTTAAACACCACCTCTATCAGTCTCTCCCATGTCACCTAACTTTTATGCAATAACACTGTTCCCTTAGAGATACCGTATAAAATATCTCTCACTTCCCAATATTATTCATAGAATTCCCATTATAGAACATTGAAAACCCAGATTAGAAGAGTACAAGAATATTTTATGACCAGTTTGAAAATGCTGTTACTGCTGCAATAAATTAAGAAGTTAAATTACTCCCACATTGAGTATTGATATACTGTGCATGGCAGAAAAATTCCTTTGAAATATACTGTACAATACATATAGAGAAATTCCAGCCCCTTTGATGGCTGCCAGCAAAGGGGGTGGTGAGGACTTGGGGGTGGGGGATTGGGTTGCCAAGTTTGGTTCTTAAAGCAGCAAGTTGAGCAAAGGCAAAATCAGAGCAGCAAAATTTTATACGGATAATTGGGAATATGGGGATGTTGCATTTAACAGCCAAGTCCCTCGTTCTTCTCGCATTCTTTATGAACTCTATAGACAGGATATTTTCTGGGTCAGCAGACCCAATTTCCCATAATATGATTTTCTCTTGATTATATCTATGTGGACATTTATTTGTGGCCTTTACCTGACCACTGTGAACGTGTGATGTGTATATCCCTCTTTTATATTAGGTGGGTTTTTTTGTCGTTTTTTTTTTGGCTGAATGGTCATTCAAACTCCAATCTTTGACTGCCAAGGGAAAAGCAGAAAAAAATTAGGAATGTTGGATCCAATCTGGCTGATGGGATATAATTGCTTTTACATATAAAGATACTCAATTAATTAATTAAACCAACTTTTAAGCTTTATTTCTAGTTGTTTGCATTATTGGAGTGGCGTAAAGCCACCGGAATGTGCCAGGTAATTTTGATGCAGGAATTTATGTACACAAATTGTCTTTTTTTTTTTTTCTGCTTACACAGCTTCAGTTGTGAAGCATTGCACAGGGAACTGCACTTATACAAAGTGGTTGTTACAACTTCAGGTAAGAGCTGATCTTTCTCATAAATTTCCATGTGTTGTCTGCTGGGCATTCTATTAAGGAAAATAATTGGAGACATTTGCCTGCTAGACCAGATTGGCAACCAAACCACCTATTTTGCAAAAAAAAAAAAGTAACAAAAGAGCCCTTTTGCACATTTTGCAGAGGAATCCAAAGAGCTGCTGCAGCACCGGCAGCGTAAGCAGCTTATTGGGGTTTGCCAAGAACACAGCAAATCCAGGCCTTGAGTTTACAATAATAATTAGTGTATTCTGCTGATTGCAATATTCTGGCCCAACAGGGCCTGTTTAACTAAGCTGGCCCTGGAATCGAGCACCTACAAGTAATGTGATCTATTTATTAACGAGTGCTTTTTACAGGAGCGTCCGTTCTGGGCTCCCTCGTTATTCCACAGATGGGGAACGGGCTTTCAGCAGGAGCCGTTCATATAAAACACATTAGAGGAGTTATTTAAGAACAACACAGGCCTCGATTAAGCGCCCCAGTGTGTGTTTTTAAAGGTTATTCTTGGAGGATTTTCCCTCCCAAGGAAAGCCAGGCAATGAAGGGTAGAAGCCGAGCGGAATGTTTTTTCCCTAGACGCGCCAAAACACTCGCTCAAAGATCAGCAGCAGCTTTCTGCAAATCCCCAGGCTTAGGCGTGCTTGTCGGACCCTCGACTCTCCTGTGGAGTTGGTGCTCCTCAGTTTAAGCCCGGCCTAAGCAGGAAACCGCTCAAACCCGTGCGGATCCGGCGCCGAGCCAGGATCCGCCGCCGATCCGGGATCCGCCGCCGATCCGGGCTCCGGCGCCGCCCGCGGCGCCTCCTCCTCGTGTATGATCATGTAGCAGATCATGTATTCATTTGTATCATTAAGTAAAGCCTAGCAGGGCCGGGGAGCAGCCGAGCAGAAGGGAGGCTCGGAGGATCATGGGTTGGTTCCCGGCATGCCCCGCTCCCCTTGGAAAGGCGCTGACTCACTCCCCGAGCAATCAGCGTTGTGTGCCATTACAAATGGGCTGGTTAATAGGCCTGCATCCATTATCATTAGTGCATCTCAGCACGCAGGTACATGATGGGGCCTGCCAGCGCATTTGCTCCAGCTCACTGAGCCAGGGGCCATGCTCCATTGCAAATGAGGATGAGGAACACCTGCTCCAGGGTTTTTCGGCAGACCGGAGTCATCCTTCACATCTCATGCAACACTTGTTCTGTCAGAATGCAATGCTGGCACCGGCCGGAGCGGGGCTGTGCCAGGCGTCCGACTAAAGATTAGACACTTCCCTGTGGTCTCCTGCTCAAGTTCAGCTTTGAATTCTATTTTTTTTCCCCCCCCTTTTTTTTTTTTTTTCAAAGAGAGCTTTTAAAAATTTATCGAGTTCGTATTAGGCATTCAGTCATTATGTTAAGGGTTTAAAAATAAAGATGAAAAAAAAAGAAACTTTGCTTCAGAAATTAACTTTTTTTTTTTTTTGGCAATTAGAATGGCAGCATAAAATATTTATTGGGTCTGATAATTTTATTCACAGTGCTGAGTGTTTGGGTACGCTTTTTTGAGAGAGGTTTTATTTTTGGAAAATTGATTGGTTTTCCCCCTCCCTATTTTTCTTTCTGGCCTTCTGCAACTATTCCCAACGTTTGTGGGATTTTCTTTTTAATTGTCTGCACCAGGTGACCCGAGATGTGATATTGGACACTAACCAAAAGGGGGGAAATATGACAAAATATTGCCTTCTCCAGGCACATGTCTTTCCATGCAGAGACCTCTGCTCTGGCTGCCCTCCAGAGCCAGGACAAAGGCTTTCCTCATCCTGCTCCAAAAGGCACAGTGCTCGCTGCCAGCCCCAGGCTCGTTTGTTTGAGGCACTGGAAATCAAAATGAAGGGAGAAAAAACAGTTGGAATTTGAAGAAGCAGCTCTTGAGGTTTGTAATTTACCCTGAAGGGCACAGTGAAGGTGGCAGCGTGTCCTTCCCGTCTCCCTGTCCTGTGTGACAGGGACTGTATGGACACCGCTGGCTGCCAAAGCTTCTCAGCCCTTAAAAAAAAAAGGAATTGTGCAAGTGTGACCAGCTGGGAGATGCTGTCAGGCTCATACACATCCCCTCATCCCAGTGGATCACTTCCTACTGGGAAGAGTCCTCCAAATCACTCCCTGGGGAATCCTTGATGTCCTCCAGTGACATTTCCCTGGAGAAGGAGGAATCACCTTCGGAGTCAAGGCTGGAACTGAGCTGGGGCAGTGGGACATTCCCTGCCACATCCTGGCAAAAATGCAGCACCAACATCCACTCCTCGGCCAGAGTCCTCTTTTTCTCCCAGGAAAGCAGAAGGAATGGGAGTTGTTGCTTCTCCAAAGTTCAGGTGAGAAAATCTGACTCTGGACTTGGAACAAGGCTTTAACTAAGAAATTCCTGTTTGCGTTTCATGCTTTTCTTTTTTCAAGGGTTATTCCTTCCCCACCTTTCCCAATCCTCCCATCCACGCTGAAGAGGTTGTTGGTTTTGCTTCCAGAGCCTCCAAGAAAATGACAACTATTTCAGCAGGAAGCCTCATCTGGTGGAATCCAGGTTTCCACAGCGATGAAATGATGCTGGAAGTTCCAGATCTGCTGGGTTGGTGCTCTGCCAGGAAAGGGGAGTCCTCAGTTTGTACTTTAGGATCCCAAGTCTTATCTCTGCTTTATGCCCAAGCACTACAAAAGAAAAAAGCTTCCCAGAATCCATCCTTTTAACCCTTTTATGAGCTTTGATGCTCAAATGGAACTCTCATTCCTCAGGGTGTTTCTTGGTGCCTCCTGGGTTTGTGTTCCTTTTTTATGATTTGATGAAACAAAAATGCTGCAGGAAGCGCTGATGTGAATGTTTGTGGGTTAGAGATTTGTGTTAAACTTCTGAGGTTTTCTGTATTTTCCATATTATTACACAGAAATGTTCTTGTTTCTTCTTTTATTCTGGTTACTTCAGGAGTTTTTTAGGGCTGTGCTCATCCAATGCCCTTGGAGTGCTGCTGGAGATGTCCCTGCCTTCCCCAGGGGATTGTGGGCTGGTCCCTGATAATTCAGCATCACACACAGAAAAAAGTTTAAAAGTTTCATATCCCTTTGTGTAAATTTTAAGGGAGGCAGAGATAAAAAAAAAATCTTCATCTTTTGAAATGCAGTGCTGACATTTTTTGATCTGTGACATAGTTCTGCAAAACCAAAAAAGGAAAGAGTTGTCCTGTGAGGTTGGAGGGACCATCCACCCACCCAGGGCTGTTGGGAAGTGATGGGATCTGCAGTGGGAGCTGAGGGAAAAGTGTGAAAAGAGACCAAACACAGAGAAATCTCACTGATTGCAATGGGAAATTTGGGAAGCCAAATACTTCCAGTTGCATTTAACAGACTGTTAGATTAGTATTTACCCTTTTCCTTGCTGAAGGCAAATTTCCAGGTCTGTGCCTTCTGAAGGACTTGGGTTTGATGGGATTTTTGCTCATCTACTATAATTTTAATTTTAATTTCTATCCATTCACTGAGAAGCTGATGTTGCTGCAACACTGGAAAAAAAGAGGTGCTGGGAAGGCCAATTTTCCACTCATGCAGGTCTGAAAATCCCGAGTAAAAGCTGTTTCAGAGGGATGGGAATAATGCAGAATAAGGATGGGTATGGTTGATGCAGGCTAGATGTGGGGATATTTTAATTAGAAGCATGAGTAGGAAAATTAGGGTTTTGGGTTGGACTTTTCAAGGAGCAACTAGAAGAATGTCTGGAGGACTCTAGAGGAAGCAATCCCTTGGGATCAATCTGTAAGTCTGGGTTTGGGAACAGGCAGAGTCAGGCACTGAGCGACAAGCCTGATAATTGTCTGGGGATGTTAAAAATTCTTGGTTTTCTTCTGTCACAACAGAAATAAACAGTATCTTCCTTCTTTCCCCTCCCCATTCCACAGGGAGTGCTGGATACCTACTGGGACACTCATCCCACACTGCAGGGAAGAGCTCCAGAGGGATGTATGGGATATTGTTATTGGCTTGGAGTGCAGCAATGCACCCTTGGTGCTCGGAGATTTTCTTCCACAGCATCCAAAACTCCAGGTGTAAGCACCACTCTGGGCCTCAGCATCGTTAAAAACATCACCTTTCAAAGTTAATTGTGCAACACGAACTATAAATATTTAAAATATATCAGATATCAAAATTTTTCAATCGTATTTATTCAACCATAAATTTAAATAAAGCATATTTAAGCATATTGATTTCTTGAAGCTCGGGGTGTGTTTACACACTTTGCTGACTGAACAGACCCCAATATGTGTTTTTAAAATCCCAATCCCATCAGGGTGTCAAGCAAACAACACCTCCACCCAACTTCCACAGGCTTTAAATGCATGGGTGCTGCTGGATTTAGCTGTTAGCTGGAGAAAGAGCTGGATCTAATTGGAAAATTCCAAGTTTATGTAATTCTTAACCTCGTTTCTTGCATTGTGCTGCAGCCTTGCCCTGTGATAACCCATCCCTTCATCCCAGGGATGGAATGGCTGCATCCAGATGTGCCAGGGAGCCCTGAGCCAGTGATGTGACAGCCCAACCAAACTTTGAAACCACATCTCTGGAGGTGAGAGGCTCGAGCATTAACCCACTTGTGCTGCTACATTTTAAAAGCACTTTTTTTAATACAGAAAAGAAGAAAAATATCCTATATTTTGGGGAAAAAAAACAAACCCAAAAAGCATCAAGAATCGAAATCGATGGTACTGACAGAAATTCAGATACAAAGAGATTGGGGTATTCTGGTTTATTTTGGGGTGGGGCTGTTCAACTTCCTGCTCTTTTGAGGTGCTGGGAGTTGGATGCCAGGGCACTAGTCCCTCACTCCCAGTGTGAGAACGCAACGTATCTTCACCTCAAAAAGCCAAACTGAGGTTTTGGCTGAAGGAACACATCATACGTGACATCTGGCTGGTTAACCACTGGTTCCTCAGCTACTTTCCTGCACTTTCTCTCCTCCCTCCCCTACAATTAGATTGTTTAAGTACATGCTGCAATATTTAATACCAGATTTCAAAGTTCTGCTCAGATTTTTCTATCACCTGTGGCTGGGTGCTGAGCTGCTGGAATATGGGCAGGGGATCACTGGGCTCTTTTCCCAGTTGTGGAGCAGATTGGGATGCACCACCAGCCCATGGCTTGACCAGCTCACCTGCTGTTGCCTCACTCCTCCCAAGGAATTTTCCCTGTGCCAGTGCAGAGCCCTGGTTTTGTGAAGCACATGGGTGGAGACAGGTCTGAGACGAGAAAACTCTTATTTATACATGTGGCCTTGTCAGGATTTGTGTCAAAGTCTCTGGAGATGCCCTCCAGCTTCCATAAATTTCATTTTTTAATAATGAAGATAATTTCGAGTTTTACAAACCCCCAAAATGTCTAAAACTAATAAACATTTTATACACGTGTCAAGAGATGCTTAAAAAGCAGCGAAACCACGGATTTTTTGACAACCGAGGGGGGATAACAACAGAAAACCCCACAATACCCTCCTCGCTTGCCAAGTTCCCGCAGCCTGAGCAAATTTTTAGAGATGAGTCACAAGCCCCAGATTAATGGAGCTTTGATGGAAGCGCTGACACTTCCTAAAGCTGGAACAGCCCTACAACAACCCCACATCCCACTGCTGACCCCATCCCTCCTTCCCAGTGTGGGAATAATGCAGCACTTGCGGGAATTGACACAGGGAGAGCGGAGCGGGGGAGCTCCCGAGTGTTCTCGCCCTCCTTTCTTCTCCGAGCTTGCAGGGAAGGGATTTGGCAGGAGGATTTGGCAGCCTGGCAGCTCGTGGGGAAACAAAAAGAGCAGCTATCAGTGCAAAACCGAGCGGCCTCCGTGGCTGGTGGCCACCCAGCCCCGCTGGCCCGCGCTTCAAACACCCGGCGCCGGGTTTGTGGTGGGGCTTAGGAGGAAAGGCTCTCTCAGCCACCACCCAAGGGTTGTTGTTATCTCCCGTTGGAAATGTCACTTCTTGATGGTTTTTCGGGAGGCGTTTGCTTGAAATAGATGGAGTGGTTTGGTCTCCCGGTGTCGCTTCATGCCGAGAAGATGGATTTGGGGCTGTGCGTCTGCGTTTGAACGTGCAGCTCCTCCGTGAGGTGCACGTGGGGATGTATGGCAGCACGTAAGTGAAGCCTGGCTGGTACAGAGCAGCTGGCTCACTTTTATCACCAGCTTTGCCATAAAACATCCCATTTTAATAATCAAATTAGAGCCGAGGCAAACCTGCACAGGTGAGAGGAAATCTGTGAGCGTGATCAAAACCACATTTCTGATTCAGGACGAAATCGCAGGCTACAGGGAGGTACATCTGTAAATTATACAGGAAGCTTTCTTCAACAACTGATTCACCCTGACAGTTTTACTGGAGTATATGAAAATTAGTATTAAAGATGTGATATGTAGGCTTCTTTCCAGGAATTCCAATCTGGTTTCAATAAAATGAAAACACTGATTGGAAGTGAAGTTGCCTTCCGGTTTTGCCTTTGGCTATTATGTGTTCATTCGTGAAATGACTGAATTCCACAACTACTTTTAATATTCACCTTTTGAGTTCATCTCCTGTACTGGACACATTGAAATGATTAAAATAGCACAGGCTCCTGAAGCCGGATTCTCTTTAATTTGAAACAGCCTGGGTGCCGAGGACGAAAAAAATATTAAAAAAAAAGAAAAAAAAATGAATGCTCTGCTGAGTCCATCCTTTCTTAGCATCCAGTTGCTTCAGTGCGTGTTTAGGGTGGAATACTAATAAAGAAGTGGATGAAACATCCCCGAATAACTGTGAAAGAGCACACTTCCATGCTCCCTGTCCCTCCAGGTAGCTGCTCCTGGTGGTTCCTGCTGGCTGGAAGGTTTGTGTGCTCCGATGCTCCGGGTCTCTCCGTGCTTTGGCAGCTGCCTGGCCCTGCTCATCAGTGCCACTGTGTGCTCAGCTCCTGCCAGGGACAGGGCCTGGGAAAAAGGGGTGCAGAGGGGAGATTTGGGGCCAGCAGATGTAAATATTGAAGATATCCGAGGTTTGGCAATACAAACTGTTGCGTTCCAGCTTATTGTTCCGAGCAGCTTTCGCACGCTGAACCTGCGGGAGTTCCGTGCCAGATGAGCAGACCAGCTTCTTGCAGAGCATGAGTGGTTTTATGTGTTGAGGAGCTCATAAAGAAATCCAAATTCCCTTGGATTTGCTAACACCTCCCAGACTAAGCTTGGTGTTTTGAGGCCATGTCGTCCTGGAGATGGAAAAAAAAAATGGATCTGGTGGTTTTAAGGAGGTGCTGGCTGGACCAGCCATGGGGCAGAGCTCAGTGTGGCACCCAGGGTGTTCACCTGGGCTGCCATGACTCAATTGTAGTTGGTTAAACAATTAAATTTCTCTCATTATTTTATGCAGAAAAGGTGGTGTTTGCACTGGTGGCAGTGACCCCCTCAAAAATCTCCTCAGGGCCTGTGTTTGCTGGGGGGGAAAACCCCACTCCTTGCTCCTCATGGCACTGTCCGTGCAGTTTCCTCCCTGCTCTGGGGTTGTGGGAATCATTGATCCCTTTTTTTTTCAGGGATTGTGGGAATCTTTGATCCCCTTTTTTTTTTTCAGGGAGTTTAAGGGGATGTTTTCTCCTCAATACCACCAGAGGTCCCAACCCCGGGATCCACCGCAGCTGACCCGAGCTGCTGTGGACTGAAAGGACATCTCTAATAAACAGTAATTTTAAAAACTTTAGCACCTCTGTGGAACAAAGGAAAGCCCAGGGAAGTAATTTCAGCCTGTGTATTCAGTCACCTCTCTGGCAACCTCTGCAATGAGTATTCTGGCAAGTTATCTCGCTGAGGGAGAGCCTGACTTTCTGCAGTTGTCCAAGGCAATCTTTGATTAAATTTTGGATGCTGTTACTTAGACATCCGCTCCTGATGCGCTTACCATATTTTGCAAAGAGAAGGTCTCTGTGAATTGAAAATTTCTGGTTATGTGCATTCAAGGTCATGCATAAAACAGCGTCTAGGATCATGGAAAGTTGAGGAATTTAATCAAAATGCTGCTCTATGGTTTGGTGTGTTTTGTAGGATTAGCAGGGGCACCAATAATGCTGTCAATGCAGAGCTCATTTGGACACTTGTGAATTATTGAGCTGCAGAGCAAACCTCAGCACAGCCTAAATCAACAGTTTTCCACAGTGCTGTTGGCAACAGAAGTTCCTGATGGTTCCTCTTCCTCACTAGAGAGGGACAAAATTGCAAAATTGCAGTAGGAGGTTGTTTGGGGGGAAAAAAGCAGTTGCAGGCTTTGGGTATTTTTGAGGTTCACCAGACTGACTCGGTATTTTTGAGGTTCACCAGGAAGAGGCAGAACAGCAGCCTGATACAAATTTAGGCATTTGTCACTCTCAGCTGTAGTAAAAGTTAAAAAAACTCAGTATTTCAAAATGCAGTAAAGTCCACCCAGTGAATCTGCAGTACTCCACACCCTGTGCCCCAAAGCCAAACCCCTGGGAATTCTCCAAGGAGCAGTGGGTGCAGGTCAGGGATGGGAGGGACGGCTGGAGGGTCTGAGACATCTTCCCTGGGAATTCTCTAATCCAAGGTCACCAGGACTGCACTCAGGGCAGTCTGAGGTAAGGGACGTCTGAGACATGCTCTGCAAAGTCCTTCTTCCCTTTTGGTGGCTTTTTATGAGGCAGGAGGTTGGATGGGAATTAAAGGGGTTCTCTTAGGTACCAATAAAAAAAGTTTGAGATGAATAAAAAAAGGAAAAATTCTATCCTGATGTATTTTGTGGAAATCCCTCATAGAATTGAATGCAGCCCATTACACTTTTTCACCTTTGTTTTCTCCTCAGGTGTCATAGGCAACTCTGAGCAGACTGCAAGGTGCCCTTAACACACTGGCATTGTGGAACTGGAATTACTGCATCACCCTGAAAAAATTCAGAGTGTTGAGGTATTCAGAGCTTTTTCTCTCCTCTGGAAAGTCTGATTCTGTAACTGAAGTTAATTTAAGGAATTAAATATATTTGATGTGTGTGTTAGAATTTGTNTTATAGATTTATAGATTTATATATAAATATATTTAATGTGTGTATTAAATACATATATGGCCCTAGACATGAATATGTTCATGACCTTAAGTCTGAACAATCTCCCTTTCCCCCAAAAGAAACCAAATTTTTTTTGGTATGATTTAACTTTATATAATTTTCCTAAATGCTGTAGGTGTTTTTTTCCAACTTCAAAATTCTCCAAACATTCTCTGCTCTCCTTCTCTTCTGAATTTCAGGAATTGATTCAACAACCTCAGAGCTCTGTGTGGTGGCTGCACAGCCTTGCCTTATCTTCCTGTTTTCATTCACAAATTTTTGAAGTTGTTTATTATAAACTTGTTGTTTGTTATGAATTTTCATTATTAAAAAAATTGTTTCATAAAATAGTTTATTTTTTTTAAATGGGTAAGCAACCCAAACGTTTTTCAACGAAACACACCTTGTCTTCCCAAACAACGACACAAAACTCAGCCAAGCCAAGCGTGGGCTCTTCCTTAAGGAGCAGCCGTAAAGGATGGAATTGCAGAAGGGTTTTCATTGCTTTCCTGGGCTCTTCCATGGCGCTGCCTCACACTGGAAGCGGCTGTCAGGTGAAATAAGAAATGCAACCTAAAGAGTGTGGGGCCGGGGACGTGGAGCTCCCCGCGCCCTCGCCCTTCCCCTCGACGCGCCTTCAAGCTGCTCCCAGTCTTCACCATCTCCCCCCCAAATCTTGGATCCCTCCCCCACAAACACCGCTAACTACTAACTCATAAAACATATCAGCTGGGTTTATTACTTTTAACCATCTTTCCAATTGTGCTATAAAATAAAGGCAGATGCCATTTTAAGATCTTATTATTATCAAGGGCCAACTCCTCCGGCAGCACCTGCTTAGCAGCAATCTGCTTGTTTATAGTCCCTTTTTTATAGGTGACAGTTTAAGGTGGCTGTTCTCCTGTTACAAAGAGTTCTTTTTAATGTGGCAGAAGTGGCAGGCACAGTAGGTGAGCTCCTTTCTTTCATCCAGTGATATTGAGACGGGGTCGCAGGTTCACCTGTGATTTTTGCTTGACAGCTTCGCCACACACATCAGCCTCTGCCAAATGCTCCGCCATTAATTTATGATTTAAAGTAATTAACTTTTGCTGATTAAAGTAATTATTTCAAGTGCATTGCACTCAGGCCCAAATGATGCTCACAGCCCCCTCTCCAGTTTGAGCTAGCAGCATGCCAAGTGCTTAAAAGCTGCACCAGGGAGCTCGCGGTGGCTTCTGCCAGTCTAACAGATCTGCCATGTTTATGGCTGACTTGTACTAACTGCTCATTTTAATGCCGAATCCTGGCAGAACACTGACACAGTGTGAAACCTTCATCCGGTAAACAAGACAAGCTTCAAATTGGTGACATCGATGACAGTGAAAACTGTTTAAATGAATCTTGCCTCCAGCCTTCCAGAGGTATTATGTTTTTGAGCGCTGCTCCTTCTCCAGATTGGCTGTTAAACAATTTACAGCTTTATCCAGCCTCTGCCTTTAGCGTTATGCAGGTGCAAAATTTAGGTTTCTTCGCCGGATTGGAGGCCAAAAAAAATCTCTCTGACCTCCCCCTCCCTCTCAGAAAAACCCCACCCAGACCCTACCAAACCATTTTAAAGCAGATACAGAGAGAAAAACGTGCAAAAGGAGTTTCCTTTGAAAATAAATCTGCCCTTTTGAAAGCGTACACGGGTTGGGAAGCTGCCTGGCATGTCCCGAAGTTAACATGTTTTGTGTGGGAGCCAACGTTGGCTGGTTTATTGTGCCTTCCCTGCTCAGGAGAAGGATGCACAGCGGAGCACCGGGCGGGATCGCGTGGAATTCTGCCAGCGCCGGGCACCGCGGCAACGAGCTTTGTCTTACTGGCACCAAATGTTCTCAAAACTCACCTTTAGGGTTGTGTTATTTCTTTTTTTTTTTTTTTTCCCCTGGAGAAGTTGTTCCCTGGGAATATCCTCTTGTAAAGAGCTCTGGGATTTTGGCTGCTGCTCGTTGCGTGAAACCGAGCAAACCCGATGGTTAAATCTGTAGGAATAAAAAAATCCATGCTGGAAAAAAATATTTTTCCAGTACTATAAATACATTTAGCTGGGGTTTTTTTTCCCCCCTTTATTTATTTATTTGTTTGTTTGTTTGTTTAAATAAAATTTTAATTTGGGAAGGATAAGAGAAACAGTTTCCATCAGGGAGGGGGAGTGGGATTTTTGCTGAAAAGACTGTCAGTTTTAAAAAGCTACTCACATTATCCTTCTCTCCTCTTCCAGCGCAACTGTAAAGAAATCTAATTTCATCTGTAATAAAGCACCTGATGGGCAGTGATCCCTGGCAAACAATATTTCAGCTTAATGCTAAGCATTGAAAAAACATCATCGAAAAATAAAGATGCCAAGAAAAATCATCTGCGTGTTAGCTTGGCAGCCGTCCTCAGAAATGGGAGGGAAAGCTCGACAGTGAGACTGATTTGGGGGTTTTCTCCCTTTTTTTTTTTTTTTTTTTTGGTAATGAATGAAGTGTGGAGGGAAGGGAGGCAGCGGCCGAGGAAGCGCTCGGCCGAGCTCCCCGCACGCCTCGCGAGCAAACGCGGAGCTTGCTGCCAAATCAGGGCACTTCTGAGCTGCCAGGGAGCCCAGGCTCTGAGCTAAGAGCACAAAAATCACTCCTCAGAGCCCCTGCCATGGGTGTGATGTGTCCTCACCCCACCCTCTCCCCGTGCAAGGCGTGCTCTAAACGCACCCCGGAGAGAGTTTGGCAGAAAATGGCAACGCGGCTTTCTAAGAACCCATTGGCAAAGGTGTTTTGAAAATGCTTGTCAGAAACAAGAGGGAGACAAAGGAGCTTCGCTGGTTTGGTTTTTTGTTGTTTTTTTATTTCCAGGTCTCCACATAGAATCACAGAATGATTTGGGATGGAAGGGACCTTAGAGATCACCTAGTTCCAAATCCCTGCCGTGAACATCTTCACATCCAATAATGTCTGGAGTCTCTCAAGATGTAATAGGACTGGAAAACTAATCTCAGAGAATTTTTTCAGAGCAAAACACACCTGGGATTTACTCGGGACCTGATCCAATCTCCCCTGAGGCAGTCAAGAGCCAGTTGGTGTCTTTTGCCTCATCTGACTCTCCTGTGCTGTCTGCAGTTGTTCCAAGCTCAGCTGATCCTCTCACACTGGCTCAAGGAAAGTGATCGCAATCCTCAAAGCGTTTTGGGGAGGATAAGAGCAGGATTTGATGCCACAGGAATTGTGAGTGGCTGTGGTTGGCATGGGAGAGGTTGGCAAACTGGCATCTCACAGTAACAGGAGCAGTGGTGCCACCTGGGCTGGGAACACCAAACTCTGGTTTAAGCCAGGGGGTTGGAGGTGCCTGGCTCCCACTGGCATTGCCAGGAATTGGGAATTTTTAAATATCTCCAGGTGTTGGGTGTGTGTTGGACTGATTCTGGGTAATTCAACCTAGGGATGCTCCTGTTGGGAAAGGACAACCCACAGCAGAACTCCTGTCTCAGTCCTCCAGTGGAGGAGGACATTCCTTGAGCCATGACAACAGCGAGGAAACTCAAGACCTGGTCAGGTGAAAAGTGCAAAAGACACCAGGTTAAAACTATCAGGGATTCTGAATTCCAACATGCAGAAGTGAAAGGCACATTTGAATTTAACCCCTCGGAATTATGAGAAGTATAAAAGTCCCATTATGGAGTGGCACAATGTATTAGCAGTCAGAGGTGTTAAATCAAACCAAGGTACATGATGTTAATGGGCAAAGTGACTGTGTTTAAACAGTTGTCTACTTATTAACTCTCTAATTAAGGACATGCAAACCAATTGGCGAAGATTTTCCACTAAGCATGATAAATTGTGATTAGCAGAATGTTTTTAATGCACTGCAGAGCAAGCCAGTTTTATTAAAAAAGAACAGAAGCCACCCAAATTTCTCCCAGCAGCTTTACCTGTAATGACAGTGGTACCTTTGCAGGTCATAATAAATTGATTTTCTCTGCGTGTATTAACCCCTGACTGCAGTTTGGATCCTATTTTTTTCTGTTTTTATGGCCCTTCTTTACAGCATCTTTTGGGATTCATCTCAAACAGGCCAGACAAGCTGGAAGTGACTTTTTTGGAAGCCGCCTCATGACTTTCTGCCTGGATTGCGTGCGATGTGAGTGTAAGTATTTTCCTGCTACAGCACACCCCTCCATAGGAATAAGTGCACTTACTTGACTCAATCAGCCATCTGTGACTCCATCAGCCACAGTGGAAACTAATGGTAATTGCCAATTGTTAACCAGACAATAGCAGATGCTAACTTTAATATCCAACAGTGCTCTTCCGAGCATCTTTGATGGAGACGTGGCCTCACTTTAATACGTGTTTTCTTTCCCCAAAATAAGGCAACTTAGTAAAGGCTGATTAGCCTAGGGAGCTATGTGACTTGAAGCAATGAACTTCCAGGAATGGCAGCCCATGTGCTGTTTCTGGGCCATAATATCTACAGTGTGAAAATCCAGAAGAGTGGATTTAAAATTCTTCTCCGAATAGCAATTTTTTTTTTTTCCAGTGAAATTTCACAAAGAGTCACGACCTGGATGCTAACACGAGAGCGATGCCTTTCCTGGCAACGTCCTTGCCTCCTATTAGATAATCAATTAGTCTCAGAACATTAAAAAGCAAAATGCTGCAACAGGATTTTCCACCAAATTCAAAAATATTTACTAAAGGATTTCATTGCTCCCGTTTATTTACACAGAAGCCTGAAGGCCACAGCAACATAAATGCTGCTACTCTGGCACCAAGACAGCTCTGCAGCCTCGGCCCCGAAGGACATCTGGAGTCTCTGGGTCGCAGTGGCTCCTTTTTGCAGAAATTTGCTCGCAGAAAGTAATGAATGAGCCCATTTTCACTTCGGCTGGGGCCCGCGGTCTA
>VZDJ01000083.1:1879229-1922532 GCA_008694505.1 Cyanoderma ruficeps | reverse complement strand
GTCTTTTCCTAGACTGGTTCATGGGATTGCCTGAGGTTGTAAATAAACCTTTATCTGTATACATAAGTTTATCCTTGACCAGGTAATAGCCTGGAATATATTACCTGTTGGAGAAATCTAAAACCACATCCTCAGGGAAATAGTGGAATCACCATCCCTGGAAGAATTCAAAAAACTGTAGATATGGCACTTGGGGACATGGGTTACTTGGCAGTGCTGGAAGCCTTGATCTTAGCTTTTCCAACCTAAAAAATTCAGCGATTCCAAGATTCTGTGGGGTCTTGTTGTGACTGTCCTAGTATCCATTTCTTGGGGTGTTTTGGTCTGTGTTTGCATACAGAAAGCAACGTCGAAAAACAGGAGCAAACACCAATTTGCCTTTGAAAGGCAGAATTTCCAGGGAAACCCAGTGAAACCTCACATCCCTGGCAAAACCCCTGAGCACCCTCACAGCTCAGCTGACATTCAGACATTCATGGGAGCTGTAGGAAGAGTCAGGCTGCTCTATCTCCACCACCTTTCTCGTGCTGCCCCTTTCTTTGTGGCTGCTCCTCTTTGATGAGAATCTGTCGTAAAATCACCACTCCACCAAACCTTTCTTTCCCTCGTGTGCCTCCCCTGACCCCTGCTCCTTCCATTTGGCAGAGCTGAGCAGCCAGAGCCCTAAATCACCCCAGCAGCCGTGGCTGGTGCCTTTCCCTGGATTCCAGCTGGCTCCCAGCTCCTGTTTTCCCAATTCCCGCGGAGAGCGAGCATTCTCACGCTGTCTAAAAGCCAAAGGCTGAGCTACTAATAAAACCCCTGATGGATGGTGGAAGGGCTTTTCCATAATTCCCCATTCCTGATCAATGAGAGTGTTTGACATCCCGGCTGCTCCGCGTTGGAGAATCGCCGTCGATGGCGCCGCAAGGAAATGGGGAACTCTTACATCATTGATGGGAGTTGGTTATTGATGTCACCACTCCCATCACCCACGGATAAATACAGCCCACAGTGAGTTCCTCCAGCCTGCAGAGTCATGCATTTGAAAATAAACATCAGTAACTTGAAAATCACCATGCAGCTGAGGTGATGTTAACACCAAGTGGTGACGAAGCTTGGATTTTCTCCTGCCTACTTCCGTATTTCACCCTCATAAAGGACACGTGGGCAGTTGCCTGTGCCATTTGGGATAAGGTAAATATTCGGATTACGAGGGTGTGAATAACTGGTGCCTGGTTCTCAGATTGCTCCATGGATGGATCTGTGTGTCAAGTGTGCATAACAACAACAATATGTTGCCTATTTTCCATGACAAAATCCTGATACCTGATCAATCCGAGCATTGTGCAGGACGGCCTTTAAGAGACGCTTTTGCTCGTGGTCTTTTCTTCACCAGCGGAAATGTGGGCGATGTCCCTTTTCCCTTCTTGGAGCCTGGCTCCTGGAGGTCTGGTTTCCAGGGAGCACCCACACCTGTGTCCCGGACAGCTGGCACGCTCTGCCCGCGCCACAGTCACCGTCTGTGCCAGCACCATGTGCCACCAATGTCACTGGGGGGGGTGGAAGGGGCATGGGAGTGACTTCACAAAGCCACAGAGGTGGGTTTTGGGGCTGAAATCTGCTCTGGGTTGAGTGTCTGCCTCTCTTTCCTCATTGTGTCTCTGAGGCTGTACCTGGTCAGATAATTAATTAAAGGTGTTCTGGGTGGGTTTAAGGACCTTAAGCACAGGGGGTTTTGTTTCTGTAGAGGGTATATGGGATTGTTTGGGCTCTGAGCAACCTGGTTTAGTGAAAAGTTTCCTAGTGGTTGGAATGAGATGATCCTTAAGGTCCCTTCCAACCCCCACAATTCTATCATTCCATGACTGAAAGCATCAGGTATTTTTCTGATACATAAAGAGATCATTTTTCTATAGAAACTGAATTCCCCCAGAGAAAGAGACCATTCACAAATAAATGTTCTTTTATGTTGTGTTGAAGAAAGAGCTCAGCACCTCCCTGTAAAAGGAAGAGCTCCCCCCTCCATCTCCATGAACCCCTTCAAGGTGCCAGTGGTCCAGGCCAAAGCCAAAGGCAGGGTTTTGTACTCTGCCCTGGAATCCTGGCAGCTCCTTGTTGCTGCCTGGCTTGGCACAGCCTGAAATGGTGGCAGAGGACAACATTCACACTTAGAACCGCAATAAACAACGGGCCCATGGTCTCCCCTCTGGGATGCTCTCACTTCTGCAAGGGTGGAGATTGCTGATGGTGAGGAGACACCATCAGGGCTTCCATTCCTCTGGGTGGGTGGGGTGACCAGAGTGACCCTCTGCCTCAGGGGCAGAAGCTCTCCAGAACAGCCCAAAGGTGGGAAAACAGAACTTTTCTCTCCACTTTTTTCTTTGCCTTCCCTTCAGGAGCAGTGGGGCACCAGGAGGACGTTGCAGAGCTGTTCCCAGCCCTGTGTGGCAAAGGCTGTGGCTGTCAGTCCCTTCGGGGCAGGGGGAAAAGAGCTCCAAACAAACGCTTCTCCACAGGTGCAATGCACATAAGTGCATTTTTGGATCGTGGTCCAAGTCTGCATCCTTTGTGAGACCAGGAATGTGCCAGGATGAGTCGGTTTTTATCAGCCCAGCACTCCTCCATTGAGCAGAGACAGAGTTGGGAGCATTGCACATCAAAGAGAGGGGAATTAATGAATGAGAAAACCTTGACATTTACACAATTTAGGCATGTTACTTTTATTTAAGGGTTTTTTTTTTTGTGCAAAGGGTGCAGAACCCTTGGTGAATAGACCTGTTAATGCCTCTTGCCTTTTGTGTTTATATGTGCCAGGTCTAATAATTGTCACGTCAACCTAAGTGAGAAACATCCAGACACGTCCATGGGAGAAGCCGGAGGGCTTTAGTTCAAGTGACTCCTGTTCCTCCTGGGTGGGGAAGAGGGAAGGGCAATAAACAACAGGAATTTGTTCCTTTCTCAGGGTTTATCACGTGTAAAAATGTAGGACTTTGGAAGCCATTAATTATACATAAAGTCAATAACCAATCTTAATAGAACTTAAAGTGACAAAAGCGATGACATTTTAAAAAAAGAAATCAGTTTCCCCATACCACGAGTCCGGGACCATCAGGGAAAGGAAAAAGGCTGGAAACATGCTCTGGACATGCAGTAATTGCCACTGCCATTTTCTGATTTCATTAGAGAAAACTGCTTTCTGTGTAGGCAGATTGGGAAAAGGAGAAATTCTGGATCACAGAGGTCAGATCTGTGTCTGGGATAACCTGTCCTGCCTGTCAGAAGCAAACAGAGGAATTTGGGGCAAAAAAAGTATGAGGATTTGCTCTTTTATGATATTTTAAAACTTACATAAGAGCACATTTTAGCTGCGCTTTTATTTCCCCCCTAAAAAATGATGCAGAGTCATAGTGGGCAGACAGGAAAATAACAATGCTAATAGGAATATTAGTGATATAATAATTCCTCTGCACTGCTGCTGGTTTCTGGAGACTGGAATCTGACCAGATCTGACAATAATCAATGCATCTGAATTTAGGCTTGTATTTCAGTTTATAAAATTTACAAGAAATAGGTGTACCTATGAAAATCCAAGCTTTTAAAGTTCTAGTGCCCAGTTCAGGCATTTATTCTGATTAATCTTAAGTAAAGCGAGAAGGTCTGCTAATGAAGTCATCATTAATTTATATTCCTGCAGCACAGTTTATCTCCTTTACTTTGTACCTTGTTTTTTTTTTCATGGAAGATCAAGAACCAACTCTTGGCCATTATTCCTGACGGAATCCATTTGAAACGAGCCAGAGGAGTGAGAAAAGCGCGGCGCCCGCACATGGAGAAGTCTTGCCAGGTTCTGGACCATTTTTTTTCTCAGCTGCCTAATTGAGGAAATATTTTTTGCTCTTTGTTTCCAGGGGGTGGGTGGGTTGGTTTGTTTGTTTTCTCAGGAGCGGGGAATTTCGGTCGGTCCTCGCCCTTGTTCCAGTTTGGAAGAGCAGGCGCCGGGGCTGTTAGCAAGTGACATGCCCAGGAATATAAAAGAGCGCTACATCTTTGGAGCTGTTTCCTGGTATTCCCCAGCATCCTCGTTTGTTATAATTTGAAAGAAGCTATTGAGCTGAAAGGAGGGACAAACAATCTCCAGGCGGACAAAGCCGGGGAGAGCTGGGAGCGGCCAAATTTCCATGGAACACTCGTGTTCCAATTCATATTTAAATGCGCTCCTGAGCAGCTGGACAACCTTTCTGTGGCCGGCCACAGCTGAGCGTTGTAGCCTGGGAGAAATCACAAGCAATTTGCTGAGAGCAGATGAAAGGTGTGTGTGTGTGTGTGTGTTTCTGTCCTTTTAATGCGAGAGAATAAACACTGAGCTCGCACAGGATGTCAAGATGTTGGGCAGAGTTTAAGTGCAGCGGAGCAGATTCCCAGGGCTGTGGATTTGGCTCCGTTTCCTTTGAAGTCATCCAGGTTATGCTGATTCACGGCGGCCAAAGATCGGCACAAATACGGTTGTTTCTGTAATTAATTTCGATGCCCTTCTGCTTAATGATTTTTTTTTTTTGAGGGAAATTATGATTTCTTACAAACGCGCCTAGGCAGCAGCCACTCAATCAAGTAATTTAATTCTTGTAGGGTTGAATCCCGCAGCCCTTATTAATTTAAAACTCGTGTGGGACACACCTGGAGAAAGACAAAGCCCGGGTCAAAAGTGCCTTTTTCCATATCCTAAACTGACCTCGGGCTATCCCAGTCTTCACAGATCCTCGTTGTAATGGAAAATAGCCCAAATTCTCCCTAATTTTCGCCTTGTTCGTCTCTAACTGAGCCGCCTTGGGGCACGAAGGTGCTTCTGCAGCCCCTTCATCCCACTCCCTGCTCTACTCAAGGAGCCGGAGATGATTCTACACCTCCTAAATAATACTTTTTCCTGAGGTTTACTCTTCCAGAGGCTGTGCTGGTACCTTTGAAGGCATTTTGTCTACAAAGAGCTGGCGCAGACCATCCTTTGTGCAAAGATTTCTCCGGGTCCAAAAGAAGTTTTTCCACAGCACAAACAGGCACGGGTTATAATTTATCAAGCGATATTCCTGCAGGTATATTGTGAATGAATGTTACCATTTGCTTTGAATATGGTTTAATGTTCTTTGGAGGCATAACTTAATTATTCTTTGTCCTTGAGTCTCTGCACTGGAGTCACTTTTATTAAGAAAAATAGCAGGAATTACTAAGAATGTTAAAAAAATTACTTCTCACAGGAGCTGGGTCAGGTTAAGGAGTGAGCTTGTTGCAAGACATTCTTTACTCTCTTTCCTTGCTGTTCTGTTTTAACCATGTGTGAGCTATTTGCTACAGAAATCCAGCAGGGTTGGGATGATCTTCATTCCCCCTAGGTAGATGTTTATCAAAATATCTCTGCCCTGTCTGAATTTCTTTTTATGTCACATTAGAAGAAGTGTGAGCAGTCACTGGGCATGAGACTGGGCTTTCCCTCTGTTTTTTGCTGAGGCTGGAGCGTGGGGATGGTGTCTGTAATGATAAGAGGATGCTGAGAGTTCTTGTGGCACTGGAAATATTAATCAAGAACTGGGAAGAATTAACTGGCAGCAGTTTTACACACCAGTATGAGAGCTAAAACCAAGAGAGGATTTTCATGGCTTTATTTTGACACCAAATGCAGAAAAAAGTGTTTGTGCTTCCAACTTTGCCCAGCTGAGCTTCCAGCAGCCACCACCCAGTCCAGGCTCTGGAATAAAGACAAGGAAAGTGCAAGTGACTGAGATTCCCAGAATTCCAGCCTGGTTTGGGTTGGAAGGGACCTTAAAGCTCATCTCATTCCACCCCCTGCCATGGGCAGGGACACCTTCCACTAGACCAGGTTGCTCTAAACCCTGTCCAGATAAATCAGATGGACAAATCAGATGGATAAATCATCCCATTTAATGGTGCTGGGTTGATGGTTGGACTAGACGACCTTGAAGCTCTCTTCCAAGCTGGATGATTTTGTGAATCTGTGATTTCATTGTGCAGGATGTTTAATGTTCACACACAATTCTGTATCCTGTGTTTTCCCTGAAAAAGTTGTGCCGTAAACTCCTCATTACACCCCCCAGACTATTTGTGAGTCTGATTATCCCACAATCATTTAAAATCTTCTCTTTTTCTATTGACAAACTTTATTTTCTCTGCTCCCCTTCTACTACTGAAGATATTGTAGACTTAAAAACTCTGCAGTCAATGGCTGACTAATATTTCCCCAGTTAATTTTTTTTAGGTTTGGCTGCCCCGTCTATAAATCTGCAACGAGAGGAACAGTCTAAAATAACTATTATTCAATTTATTGCTTGAATATAAAATTAGATAAACGAGCCATTACCTACCACTTGGATAAAAATGTGGCTGAGTTGATTCTCTTTGTCTGGCCACGGTGCTCATCAGGAAACACTCAGTTATTTTTGGATGGCTCCCCCAAACTCCTTGCTTTGGGAATTAGAGCTTTGAGAGAAACCTGAGTAGCTGTTTCATCCAGCAAGGGATATTTCTCCAGTAGGAGCACAATAAGCCCAGGACCTGCCTCTGGAATTGGTTGTTACACACAGTGGGCAGAGTGAAGCCATGGGGAAAAAAAAATTAATAAAATAAAATAAAAAATATTAAAAAAAAAATAAAAAGGAAAAACTCAACTGGTGCCTTAAAAGCAGAATTTGGCTCCTCCAGTAGTTAAATGGACCCCGTTGCCTTATGCAACACTTTGCATTGCAAATATTTTATTTTGATTTATTTGGAGAGTGGAGTAGGACTGAAGGGGCCAGCAGTGTCTCTGCTGATTTTTGATGAGGTTAAAATTCAGTATCTGAAGTTCATTTTTATTAATAACTAATTTTCTGGCCAGGAAAATATCTGTAGAGAAAAATTAAATAATAAAACAACCCAGACTGGGAAAGAAAAAAACTCAAAACTACACAAACCCCTTACAACTGACTAATAATCTTGCAATATTAATGATAAATGCATTATCCTCCTTCAATATTTTTGTCTTGGGATATGTGATTTCCCAAGGACAAAATCAGTCAAAACTACCCTTGGCCTCCACAGTTTTCCAGAGTTTTCCATGGAGCAAAGTGATTACATGGAATGTATATACTGAATTTATGGTTCAAGTTGGTTTTACACAAATAAAACCTCGAGTGAGTGTTCTTAACTTAAGAAAATTGGACCGAATTACCGAATGGAAAATAAAATTCTTCATGCATTTTTGCCTTTAATAAACAGAAATCTTTACCTGAGGGAGGAAGTGATCTGGATTTGGTGCAAATAATTAAATAAAACAGAGAAGTTACTAAGCAAACATTACTTTTTTATTTAAATGGCAAATGGAAAACAAATGTCTGAGAAAGGCAGTGAGCTTGCTTAATGTTTCCCACCCAAACACTTTTTAGTTTTATGTTGAAGAAACAGGGTATTTATTGTCTTTTCTTAATAAGCGGTTTCAAGATGTAAATAATGTCACCAAAATCAGCACAATTAATGGCACAGACGTACAGTAAAAGCTACACTGGCTGCCAGGAGCTGTCCTTAAAATAGATGTTTAATTTTGGACATCACCAAAGATTTGCAGTTAGGCTGAGGTTCATCCCAAAACTCTGCTGGGAACAGCCATCCATACCCCAGAAATTTGGCTGTGATTGACACGAGACCACCCAACGATATTGGTTCCCCCCTATAACAAATCGTGGTGGTTCCACTGGTGTCCCTGATGTGGAGACAGTTAATTCCGGCCAGGAGAAGATCTGACCTGTGGAAGAACTCTTTGCCGAGCCTGTGACATCAATGACCTCGTTGTAAAACAGATAATCAGTGCTGGCATCTGAATTCCCACTTTGGAAGGAACATGGAGAAGATGTAATGCAGCATCGAGCACATCTTGTTGTGCTTTTCTTTTGCTCTGTCTCTAACCTGATGCCAGGGGACCTCTTCCAAACAGGTGGCCAAAACTTCAAGGAACTGTCCTTTTTCTTCCTAATGGATGTTTGACTTAAAGCTTGCAGAGAAACCTTTTGAAGATGCACGAGCGAATTATTCACTTAAAAGAGGGAACACTCCCCACCCAATCCAACAGGGATAGGTAATTTGATAGATGAGTTCACCTAAATGATACTAGCATGTTTCTTATCTCCCTGCCATCGGGTTAAGAGCTGTTGTGCATAACTTTCTTAACCTTAACCTCATCTCTTCATCTCTCGGGACTTCAGATTAGTACAAGGGATAAAGGAAAATCAATGCCGAGTTTGGTTCTGGTGAATGTTTATGTCTGTATGCAAAGGAAGAAGGGGGGAGAGCTTGAAACCATCCCTTCCCAGTGAAAGATTTTAATTAAATTAGGTCTTAGAAATGTGGAGTGTGATCTTTGCAGTGTTTTGATTTCGCTGAAGATTATGACCAGACTTGCCAAAACCAACAGCGAAGTCTCACATTTGTGAACTCGGCACACAGTGCCCATGAATCTGATACATCCCAAAGAAAGAGCCTGAGTGCTCCTGTTTACATTCCTAAAGTCTTTACAAACAAGGGGAACAATATCTGCTCTTTACAGATTACTGTGGTCAGGTTCCTGTGTACAGCACCAGTGACCTTTCCGAGCTGAGCAATCTTCAGACACTCAGCGCCCAGGGCTGTGAGGAGCCCGAGGTGTATCAGCTTACCCAGAGTTCATATTTTACACCAGGACTGATTTTTAATGTATCCAGCTGCTGAATATCAAATGATGGAGTTTGGGCTGTAAAAGAGGACCTTTCTCTTATGTAAAGGCAGAGATTCTTCCTACTGCTGGGGAAAATGCGGATTGTGAACAATCAGGCTGAGATTTGTGCTGTCTCTTCTGTGCCTGCTCTTTATCTGTGCTTGCCCTTTCCTCACCGAAAGCATCTTTATGCCAGTGAAGAGGGAGGTAGCAGGTGTAGCACCTCTGGATTGTGTCCAGATGGGTCTGGAGTATCCCAGGGAGGAGATTCCCTAGCCTTCCCTGGGCTCTGCTCAGGGCTGACACTGCCCAGGGCAGAATTTCAGGGGAATTGCTGGGCCCAGGCCCTGCCTGGGGCTCCAGGGCCATTGCTGGGCCTGGAGCAGAGCCTGGGCCTGCTCTGCCCTCCCTGCACACGGGGACAGACATGGGGACACACAGGGACAGACATGAGGACACACAGGGACAGACTGGGACAGACATGGGGACACACTATTGCTGGGCCTGGAGCAGAGCCTGGGCCTGGTCTGACCTCCCTGCACATGGGGACAGACATGGGGACACACAGGGACAGACGGGGACACCTAGAGACACCCAGGGACAGACAGGGACACCAAAGGGACCCTCAGGGACACACAGGAACACGCAGGGACACGCAGGGACACCCAGGGCTGAGGGTCCTTCTCAGCTGGGGCTCCTCTCCAGGCTGAGCAGCCCCAGCTCCCTCAGCCTTTCCTGGGAATGGAGATGCTCCAACCCTTTTGTGTTCCACAGGACTTGGGGACGTGGCACCCTTGGCACATCCGGTAAGTTCTTTTCATAGAATCCTGAAGGTTGGAAGAGACCTTTTAAGACCCTCGACTCCTCTTATTCATTTCCAAACCATTGTAAATGTGTGCACAGGGCCTGGCACAGCTCAGCCTCTCCTCCCTGGTGCTCCTGGCCTCGATGGCCCAAAGCAGCTTCTGTCAAGGAGGGTTTTGTACATTCCTCGGGAAAAAGCCTCGAGGTCACTTTAATTTAGGTGGTTTGAGCACATAAAGGCAGCACATGTCAGTGCAGCCATGATCTTGGGTGAGGATCTGTTTTTCTTGAGCTTGTGAGGGACACAGCAAAGCGGTGGAGGAAAACAAGTGCCTGGAAAAGGTCTTTTAGCTCCTTGAACAGGGGAGGATTATGCAGGGAAGGACCAATAAATCAAGCACTCGATGGGTGTTCATTAGCTTGTGTTTGGGATAATGCCGGCTCTTCCCAAACGCATTTTGCTTTCACTGTAACAGCTTTCCTATTCCAAATGTCCTGTGGTAAATCCTGCCATACAAACAAGGATCAAACCTTCATTTTCATAGAGTAATGGGCTTTTCCCTTAGAAGACACCTGAAAAAGAAGGCTTTTTGCTGTGTAAGCTTAATTTTAGCGTATTGATGGATCTTCTGGAAACAGAAGTCAGAACAACAGCCAAGTTTGCAGCTTGGCTCAGAGTTTATTTTCTGCTAAAAGAAACGTGAAAACGAATACAGAAAATGTGTAATCCAGATTTTATTATAGAATTCAGACATGCAGTTATTACAGAGAGATAATTAACGTCTCAGGCTATCAGTGAGGGCTCTTCCGCTTCTCAAAACCTGAGTGTTACTGGTTGGGGGGCGGGGGGAGCCAGATAATGATGGAAACATCCTGTGAGATTGTAACCCAAGCGTTCTGCTGGTTGAACTTGAGGAAAGGGCGCATATTATCAGCTGCATTTTGTTCTCAATTCACTCCAGGAGACGGCGAGAAAAATGGTCTAAACCCGAGCGATCAATAATTTGTATAGTGAACACAGTGTGCCGTTAAGAGGTCTAATCTTCAGATCTCTTCAAACATCAGGTGAGACAGGAGAGCGGTGACTACCGAGGAGGAAGCAACCCGAGGTGCAATTCATGAGAACAAAGGCTGAAAGCGAGGTTGAACCGCTTTAGTTTGCATTAGAAAAAGCTGACAGGTCACAGAGCCTGGCTGGTCATTTGTAGAGGGTTTGTTACAAGAAAAAGCTCGTGTGGGAATGGGATTGATCCAGCCACAGAGCCATGAACACCTTCTGCGGGGCGTTGGCTCCAGTGAAGCCTCCTGCAGTTTTTGGGAGTTTTGCGTTGCAGATCAGAACTAGAGGTTTCCAGCTCCTGAAGGTTGCCTTTCCCAGCTTGCTGAAGTCCCTGAAGTGCTGGAAAGAGCTGCTTGGGGGGCATCCATGGAATCAGGATATCCTGAGGTGGAGGACACCCGCAGGGATCATCGAGTCCAGCTCCTGGTCCTGCTCGGGACACTCCAACAAACCCACCCTGTGCCTGGGAGGCTTTCCAAGCTCTTCCTGGACTCTGGCCATAAAGGGGTTTTTAAAGACCATAATGGTTTAATGGTTTTTAAAAACCATTTATGGTTTGTGCCATAAACAATTCCTTGGGGAACCTGTTCCAGCACCCCACCACTCACTGGGGGAAGAATATTCTGCAAACAAATGACCTCCATCGACCAAGGAGAAGCACTTTTAGAGGTCCTGGTGTTTGAAAGAAAAGCACAACCCAGTAAGTCTCATGTCAGCGTTTTTACAACAGGACAAAGAAATAAAGTTCCTTGGTGTTACAGAGAAAATATAGTAAGAGACACCAGTTCAGCTTTGAAGGTTGAAGTAGACTTTGCCATTCTTAATTAATCTGTTAAGTAATTTCACAGAATCATGGACTCATCGAGCTCCACCAGGCCAGAAAGGGCTGTTGGAATCACTTAAGGTGTAACGTGAGCCATAAGATTTTCCTGAATTGCTGAATTTGTTCGAATGGAATTTGAATCGAACTTAATTAAGTTAATCTTTTAGAGGGAAAACTTAATCTCAGTTTCAAACCAGTGGGTTCAGTTCTGTGAGGGAATAGTCTAGGGAAGAATTTTTCTTGAGCAAAGGACTAAGTAACTTGAATAGCAATGATATTGCCTTGGTCTCCTTGTGCTATTTAAGTGGTGATTAGGTCTGAATTTGACTTTTAAGGCAAAAATACACTTGCAGGGGTGACTCCCTGAGTGAGAAGAGCTTTCAGTACTGTAGGTCTGAGTAGATTAACAGACTGTCTATGAATTGAGGGAAGAAAATAAGAAGGGAAAGAGGAAAAAGCCAAGGAGAGAGTGAAACTTGGAATTGGAAAAACAATTCCTGTTCCAGATGAAACATTTCATTCTATATGATGGGTTTAAAGGCAGTTTGCCCGATGACTTTGTGTTTAACAAGGCATTGTGTGAAACATGGCATTGTTCCTTACAGGAAATAAAGAACAAGGAATCTCCTTATTTCTTCCACACTCTTGTTGAAAGGGGTATGAAGTTGTGATGGGGAAGTAATCGCTCCAAAGCACAGCAACCTTGAGGAATTTCCTTTTAGAACTGCACAGCTTTATCTAAAAATGAGGCTGCTCAGGCTGGAAGGATGTTCTGACTCCCACAAACTGAGCCTGGGGTTTATTATTTTATTTTATTTTATTGCAAGGTTTTTATTAAATATCTTTAGTGTACTGACATAATTCAAACCTTTGCTCGCAGGGAGGTTTTAACACCCCTCTGGGGAGAGCTTGGGCCAAAACCTGAAAGTGCTGAATATCTGCTACTACATCCAAATTCACACTTCTCACTTTCTTTGCTTTTCTCCAGAAGTTTCATGCTTGAGCCTTCTCATTGTCATAGTCCATTGCTAACTCAGCTGGACTGAATGCAGAAAACAAAATCCCAGATTATTCTGAGCTGGAAGGGACCCAGAAGGATCATCAGAGTCCAACTCCTGAAAATCCTCCAAGACCTGTGGACTAGTGGAGGAGTTGTGGGCTTGGCTGAGCAAACAGACAAAGAGAAGCTGTCCTAAATTTGGGATCTTGTGTTGGGGGTGGCTAACACCACAAGCTGAGTGGTGTCCTGAATGTCTCATATCCTGAATGTCTCATATCCTGAATATCTCATATCCTGAGCATCTCATGCCCTGAGTCCTGAATTCTACTGTTCCATGTGAGGAAACACCTCACTGAGAGGTTCGAAGAATATATCCCCCAAAATGATGTTTCATTAGAAATTGCTTGTTTGGGGTTTTGTTTAGTTAAAAGTTGATCAGTCTGTGAATAATTCTTCCTTCTCAGCTGGGCTTGGTCTCTACCTGCTCCTGAGATGCTCTTTCAGGCAGCAGATCAGGGCAGGAGCTTTGCAGGAATGGAGGCAAAGAACTGATGGGCATTTTCACTTCATTTTCCCTCCCTTTTTCTTTTCCTATTACTGATTTTTTTTATTAATAATTTTGGGGTTTTTTTTATTAACCACTGCCAAGATTCTTCTTCATTTTCTGTCCACGTGGACCAAAATTTGGTGTCCGTACTTTGTTGCTGTGCTTTCCTTGTGCCAGCAGCACAGCGCAGAGCATTGGGGGGAGCAAAGTTTGCTGAGGAGGGAGCCTGAAACAGCTGCCAGGGCTGACAACTGAAAGGCACAAGTGGGGACAAAGCAGAGCAGACGGAGAGATGTGGGAACATTAACACTTGGGAGGGACTCTCTTCCTCCCTCCCCTCAAGAAGCTGGGTCTTTGTCCAAAAAAACACTCAAGCGTTTGCCTGGCCTTAAAACACGTGAAAAGATTCTGTCTTCATCCATTCCTATGGCTTTCTGTTACTTGGATGTGCATTTAAGGGAATAAACGTTCATCTCTTTGGTCCTGTACTTTAAGGAGGATGAACCGTGTTTTTCACTCCCTGAAAATAGGAAAATCTGTTTGTTATGTCACAGCTGTGCCAGCAGATTTCCAGGAAACTGAACACGGGGCGTTTGTGTTTAGTATTCGGGAGGTTGCACCAGCCCTCGATTAGCAGGGAAAGTTATCACGTGGAAAAAGTGTGCAGAGATTGTTTTAATCTCATCTTGCACCCCGGATTGAGAAAGGAGAAGGATTAAAGTGTCTTAACCATAAAGCTTGGCAGCGGTTGTGGAGAGCAAAAATGAAAATAGTTTAAGAGAAGAGGGCAGGCAATAACTCACTCGGGGGGTCGGCAGAGGACCAGAAGAAGTGGCCAGACTGACATTGCTTGGTTTTATTAACTCATCCATAATTAGCCCATAGCTTAGATACAATTTAGCTTGTGCCATATGGGCTAATATAGTGCTGAAAGTTACCCCCCATGCAGGTGACAGTCTGTCACACTGAAGGAAGATTAGCATAAAACAAACAACAATGCACCCTTAATGACAGTGGCACCATTTGCCACGCCATACTTGAGGATGGGGAAGCACGGCCGTTATAACCCAATCTTCAAGATTTTATTAAGTAGAAATAAAAGCAATGTGCACACAGACCTCCCCCCCTGTAGCCCAGTGAATCCTTCCTTCAGCTTGCAGGCAAACCCGTTGTGTGTTTGGGCTTTTTTTAAAAGATATTTAATTTTTTTTTTTTTTGTGGTAAAAATACCTCATGTAAGAGTTTATTCACAGGTTTGCTGGTATGCCTTGGAACCGTGCGTAGAATTAGCTGTTCTAAGTAAAACAGGTTGGGCAAATGCACCCTGGTGTTTTTTTTGCCTTGATAAAGGTGGAGCAGAGTCGTTCTTAAATGGAAATAAAAACGAGAAAACTCCATTGTATGTGCTCATCAACTGGACTAGAACTTTTTAGAGTAGATATGCATCTAAAAGTGGTGCAACTGTGCAGGCAGCACATGTTATTTACGTTTAGTTACGAATTTATCCTACAAAGAAAGTGAGCCACTGTCTTTGGTGATTCCCCTTTTTTTGAACAGGAATGGCTCCATTGAAATGATCCCCACGCGTCGTTGATCCATCCTGCATTCATGGTCATTTGCCTACGTATTGCCAATATTTTCCTTTTTAAATCAAGGAGGAAATTTGGTGCCAGAGCCTTTCCCAAACTGTGCTGAGCTCCTGACACAAAGCAGCAGAAGCCATTAGCATTCTCAGTTAAGGCTGATCAGTCGTGCTGTTGAACCATTTCTTCCCTTCCTCCCAACATATTTGCTTTCCTGTATTTCCCAGATAAAAGGGAAGCTCCTCCTCCTCCCCTAAGTTTTCTGGACTTTTCTTTTGAAAGGCAGCCTGCTCATTTTAAATATTTTAAATGAAATGAGTTTTGCTATGCAGACAGGAGCTGGCTTTTTTTTTTCTTTCCCTCCCAGCTCTCATCGGCTATTTATGTGACTCCATGGTTTTCAAATGGTATAATGCTGGAGGATGCCAAATGTCCTGCCATTTAATAACCAGTAGCATACAGAGCTCTTTTCAAAATGCCACTGCTCTGAGCATCTGTTGTTATTAAGTAAGATGATCAAATTTTGTGCAGGACTTCAATTTTGCTTTTCACATCACTTATAGAGCAAGAATAATATGCAGTCTGTGTATAGAACTAATGTGTTGGGCTCATTGAGCCAATTGCTGGGTTTTGTGTTCTGCTTTATTGCAGACTGTAAAATAAACTTTGGCCTTTTTTTAATAAATGTTATAAAAACGCTCTGTGAATCAGGAGAGTGTCAGCAATTAAAGCCATTTAACATCATAATAATTAAAAATGCAATACTCCGGCATAGTCAGCGCTGGTTCACATAAAAAGCCACATTGTTGGTCCTTAATAATTACATTATTTGACAGACACACTAAAGAAGAGGGGAAGGTGCACGTTGTTAGCATCAGACGAGCAGCTAATCCTTATTGTTCCTGGAAATTGCTGTAGGATCCTCTCCCTCTCCCTGTTTTCAGCTAACAGATGTGCAGGAATGTCCTCGGCTCTCCCCTCGCTTTTCTCTCCAGCAGGATCTGACAGACAACACCACCAGGGAACAGCTGGGCAGAGGCACATCATATTTTGCTGCTCGGGAAAGAAGCTGATGAGGCTATGGAGTACCTAATTGGGTAAGATGCCCCTCATTTTCCAACGATAAAATTCAGAGAGTGTAGAGCAGAAAAGAGCGGCCGGGGCTGGGAAGAGCCGTGTGTTTGTCCCTCAGCACAACTGGACCTTTCAAACGAGCGAGGGTTTTGGGTTTTTTTTGGTTTGGTTTTTTTTTTTTTACAGCTGTGGTTTGGGGCTGTGCCCGAGCTCAGGGCCAAATTTTTGAGGAAAGATTTAGCTCAGACATAATAACATTTAAATTACACCCCTGCATCTCAGCCTGTTCCCCTTGCTTTTCCTAAGCCCGCAAAGGCAGAAGGGCAGCTTGCCCCATGGTGTTCATTTTTGTCATGGAAAAATGAAGCAAAAGGGGAGAAAAAAAAGCACAGATTTACGGATTTAGGTATTTTTTTCCATGAATATTGGAGGTGTGGGATTATCCCCTGGATTCATTACATTGTAAGTGTTATAGAACCCATGTCATCTTCAGGTGGGATGGAGAAGTTTTGGTTGCAGGATGGTGGATCCTCACATATCCTAAAGAGAATGGGGCCTGAAGAGGTTTTGGAGGAGCATCCTCATTCCAGCCTCCGGAAATCCTGGAAAACAGAGAGAGAAAATTGACTTTAAACATGCTGAGGAGACAATTTGTTTTCTCTGTTTTCCTGTGGTGTCCAAGAGCTGCCTCTGTTCCTCTCTCTGTCTCTGGAAATACCCCCAGGCTGTGGCACACTATTTTTATTTTTGTTTACTCCAGTTTCAAGCCTGTTAAGGTTGTGGCTTTTAACTTTATTTATTTCAGACACCCCAAGGTTGCATGGTAGCAATGGGGACTCAGACTGTGGAGTGTCCTTTCAATAAAAAGTGCTAAAAGGAACTTCCAACCAGATCTTACAGGGCCTTCTGTCAAGTACCAGTGATACTGGGAATATTCTCGAGTAGAATAAAGTCAGCTGACATGAAAATCTCATTTCTCTGATTTCTCTTTTAAAAAGCATGTACTTGGGGACATGGTTTAGTGGCTGGACTGGGTGATCTTAGAGCTATTTTTCTTAATGATTCTATGATTTTCTGATTTTTTCCCTCCACCTTGCATATTCTGAATTGATTTTAATCACCTCTTGCAAGTAACATTTGCTGCTGCCCGAGGAAACCAGTGATTCAGACTCACAAGTTTGGTGCTGGGATACAGGAATAATGAAGATTTGGGAAGTTCACAACCCGTGCGTTAAATAATGTCAAAACTGTTCTGATGCCAAACCAATCCAAAAGCTCCTGAGGACACGGCGAGTTGCTTTTTACATCCTCACAGGGGTTGTCTACAGGACCTTTGGCAGATTTTTTCTTCCCAAGGTCTGGAGCGATGGGATGAGCACATCCAGGGCCAGCAGCAATGTCTCCAGTGAAGTTTTGGGGCAAAGGGGCAGTGGTACATCCCCGAAACCACTTACAAGTCTTTTAAAAGCAGTGAAAGCACCTGAAAGGCCAGAGCCCCATGAAAACTCTTCTGCCTGAGATGGAATTTGTACGTGTGCAACTATTTCATTTCAAATATTAACCTCAGATTGTTAACAGACTATAATTTTGGAAGGAAATAGCCGTAATTGCAGGACAGAAAGGGATTTGTTTTGCAGTTCTGGACATGAATCTCAAGCATCTGAGGAGTCTTTAGGTGAAAGCATAAAAGAAGCAAATTACCCCCTGATTAACCTGAATCAAATAATGGAAATAGAATTCCGTCTGCCATCGAAATCATAAATAATAAATACATTATTAAATCAATAAACTGAGTACAACAATGAATTTTAGACCTGATGTTGTGATTAGAGCCAGCTCTTTCTTTGGGACATATTAAACCATATTCACAGCACGTTTCATCTGGGTTTTTAAATAGGTGATCTGTTTCTTTTTCAGGAAGTTCACATGAAGTTTCTGAACCTCCACTTCGCCCCTTGGAGAAAAGCAGCCCGGAAATAAGGTGAAAGTGTTCTGAAAGAAATGAGGAAATCTCAAAAGGAAAAAAAAAAATAAAAAAATCACACGTTATAGAAATCCTGGTAAATAAAATATAACCAAGGAGGAGCATGGGAAGCATTTAACCCAGTGCACACCCGTTGTTCTGTGCTGCCAGCAAGGGATGAGGAATGTCAGGGAGGATGGGTCCGTGTATTAGTGACATCAAATTCCATTAAAATGTTGATGATTAACAATAAAATAACAGAGAACGTGTTGCAGCAGGGTCAAAGACATAAAATCAGGGGTAGTTGAGGCCTTCATGGCAGCTGATCCTGTATGTGGATTAAGAGCAGTGTTTCAGTAAGAAAAATAACACAAATTCTTTGAAAGTTCAGTTTTGGAAAGCTGTGGCAGATAAAGAAACTTCTCTTGTACAATCCCACATTTGTATGGCCAATGGAATCCCAGAACCTCCCTTGCTCTACAAGAAACCTGCAGGAGAACTTCATTTTATTGTTACGGATCCATTAATTTATGCTTTGAAACATCTGCAGGACCAGATCCAGAGGACCCATCTGGTCTGATGGAACCAAACTGGACCCTGCACGTTTTGAGTTTCTTCCAAGTGTGTCTTACAAAATCAGAGTTTTTTGCCTCCGATTTCAAAAATGGCATTTTCATCCCAATCCGTGACCTCTACCTTGAAACACAACGGGCCATCAAGGAGGTGAGGAGTTCCTGTAAATGTGAACAACCTTAAAAGCCCACCCAGTGCCACCCCTGCCATGGGCAGGGACACCTTCCACTGTCCCAGGCTGCTCCAAGCTCCATCCAACCTGGCCTTGGACACTTCCAGGGATGGGACAGCCTCAACTTTTCCCTGCCTGGCTTGGCTCCATCATTCTGGTGTCCTCCTGCTGCTCTTGCCAACAGGGAAACCCCAGAATCCTCCAGCCCTTTATGCCTTTCTGTAGCACGCACAAATCTCCGGAGTGTTCGTGTTCACCATGAACTTCTGTACCTCTTATAAATTATTTTTTTGCCCATTGTCAAGATTTGGAAATGATTTATTGGTGCAGTTTTTGCAGCAGGACTGAAGCCCCTGTGGCCTCTCGTTAAATTCCATACAGACTGTCTTGGCCAGCTCCAAACCCACAGCTCTTGGCGTTTCTGCCGTGGCTGGATTTTCATGAACTGCTTCAGTAAAGCTGAGATTTTTAAATATGATTTTTCATAGACTCATAGAATTCCCTGAGTTGGAAGGGACCCAGCAGGATTGTGTGAGTCCAGCTCCTCTCCCTGCACAGGCACTCCAACAATCCCACCCTGGGCATCCCTGGGTGTCCAAACTCTCCTGGAGCTCTGGCAGCCTCGGGGCCGTGCCCATTCCCTGGGGAGCCTGGGCAGTGCCAGCACCCTCTGGGGAAGAACCTTTCCCTAAATCCAACCTAAATCCTGCCTACAGAAATGTTAAAATTAGGCATGTACAGTTACATCAGAATTTCTGCCACTCCTTTACTGCAAAGCTGCAGGAGGAATAGGACGAGCTTTTTCTTCGGTCACTATGTGAATGGATCTCCTGCTTTTAAAAAGGGATTTTGGCTGCTTTTTGGGCATCTCTTGCTTGCAAGCACTTCCCTCTAAATTGCTTCTGTAGCCAGCACTGGTTCCTGCTATTCCTTCCAGACCAGGCACTAATCCTTCAGCTCCCATTGCCCTTCTCCCACAGCCAGTTTCATAAGGAGTGACAGGCTGACTGAATTTAGAGGACACGAGAAATCTTGACATTCAACTTGTCAACATTTCTGTCGCTGAGCCTCTGTTCCCATGACTTATTTTTAATGCAAATCAGAAGATGATTAGCTGTTTTGTCTCCTCATTGTGTTTATTTTTGCTTGTTCTTTGGGCTGTTTTTCACGCCTCATCTTGGCGGAATTCTCTCCCATTTTTCTCCCTTCCTGTGCGTTTCTGCTCTTGCTCTGTTCTCTGCCCTTTGTTCTCAGTCACTGTTTTTCCCCCCTTTTCCCTTTTGTGCCTCTCTTGCATATTTTGTGGTGCTCTATCATCTCTGTTCTTTGTCTTTACTTTTCTTTGTCTTTTCATTTTGCCTATCTTTGTTCTGTGTCCTCTTTGGTGTCTCCCTGTTCTTTGTCTTCTCTTTTTCCTTGTTCTTTCTTTTCCTCTGTCTGTCTCTTTTTATGATTCCCTTTTATCTTCGTTGTGTTCTGAGTAGGTTTGTCTTGATCTTTGTCTTTGCAGAGAACGTGCTCAAAGGAAGACAAAACACGCCATTCAAACAGAAATTGCTTATTAATTATAACATGGACACACTGCTGAAACCCAAGCCTCCCACAAAGGCAGCAAACCAACTCACAGGAGTTTTCAGGCCATCCTATATTTTTCTGGGCATCTGGGCTGCTCCTAGGGCCCTGTGGTTGAGCACCCAGCACCTAAACCCCATCCTATTCCACTTTCCTCTCTCTGGCTCTCAGTCCATAAATCCATCCTAAACTTTATCACTGACCCATGAAGACTTGGGTGCAAAATAACCAAAGTGAGGTTATGTAGCAGCCATGAATAAAAATGTGTATTTTGGTCCCCAGTATGGAATCCACACGATCTCCATGTCCCAAGTGCTCCCCTTCCTCCTGTGGTGAGGGGTATAATTTACTGCAGATGTCTCTGACCTACATCATCAGCTCCAAGTTATCAGTTGCTGCTAGAAGATATGGTTTAATTTACTAACCAGCTCTGCTGGGAACGCTGCAGCCATGTGAAAGGCAGGATTTTGTGGTGCTCTTGGTGCACAGTCCTGAGCTACCGTTGTCAATTCTTTCATATCTGGAAAACAAAACATAAAAATCCAGAAATGGGAAAATCACAGGCAGAGGTATTTTGGTAGAGGAAGTTCTTTTTTGGTCCTGAAATAAATCTTTCTGTGATCTCTTTGAGCTTTGAAAACATTAGTATGATCTCAAAGTTTAAGCCCAAAAAGGAAAAGTTCGCATTAAAAAAAATTTAGTTTTTTGTTCATTTTCCCACCCATTGCTCCCCTGTAATAATTCATGGAAATCTCTCAGCATGTGCGATATTTGATTAATCCTCATTAAAGCCTTGGCTGAAAAACAAACCCCAGATCTTGGAGTTTGCCCTGTTGCTGCTTTCACCTTCTTTACTTTGGCCTCCTTCATTTCCTTGTCCTCAGGAGGGCCCTGAGAGCCACTTCACGTTCTCAAAGTGCAGAACGGATGAGCTGGGGGAAGTTCCCCAGGGAAGAGGGGCTGGATGCTCTGAGGACCCTGCTGCAGCCTGTGCTGGGTCACCATTTCCCAGGGATTCCAGGGACCTTTCCTGCCCCGCCTTGCCTTTCCAGGCCGCTTCTCTCTCCCCGTACCTTTTCTGTTCAGTTGTCACTCTGCTGGCCAGGCTGTGGTATATAAATAGAAATCTCATATCTTCCACCTGCTGCGCTCTGGGGAAGCCCCAGCACGCCCAGCACATCACAGACCTCTGCAAACTGGCCACAATATTGCAACAAATAACCTGCCTCTGATGTGAATTGGCCTGGACCTGGGAAATGCTGCAGGTGCCCCAGAGGCTGCAAACTGAGCCCAGCCCGGCTTGGGTTCTTTGTGCTGCTTCCTCCCCATCCCTGCCATCATCCCTCGCTGTGGTGGCGGATGCAGAAGTGGGATGGGGTCTCTTCCCACCTCTTCCCGTTGTGGTTTGAGGTTGGAGCTGCTGGGGAAGGGCTGTGGGGATCAGGAGGTTCTCCCACGCCAGAGCCATCAGTGTGTGACAGCACTCATCTCCTACAAGCTGAAAGGATGTTCCCCTGCTGGTCCTGGCACGTGTATTTTTGAGGAAGCACAGGTGAACTCCCATTCTGCATAAATATGCAGAAATTACAGGTTTCCCAGGCTAGATATTTTTTGTCTTAATAATGTTGATTTAAATTTTACTTAAATATTAATAAAGTGATTTAAGACCAGGGCGTTTAGGCCAAATGTACATTAAAATTCCCCTTCTATTTTCCCTCTTTTTAAATCCTCCTCCTTCAGTTTATTCCCTGAGGGAGGGTTTGGTTCCTGAACTCATTGTGAGATCTTCAAACACATAATAAGAATTAATCACCATTAGTCCTCTATTTTAACAGCTGCTTCCTACCCCCCGAACCAGTACAGCTGCAAACTTCCCTCCCTCTGCCGACACCGTAATCCCATTACAGCTGCAAACTTCCACACAAAAAAAAAAAAAAAACCCAAAAAAACCAAGTTTAAGCTGATTTTGAAACAACTCACATTTCTTAATTGCTCAGGTCTGGGTGGGAAGATGGTGATGCAGCTCCTGGCTGGTGGGAGCTGCAGGAGCGTCGTCCTTCCCAAGCATGAAGCCACCACGGGAGGTGCAAACCCCACCTCAACACAAACTCTGTCATTTGCATCCACCACTATTTGTGTCTTCATATTCCTAGGAAAACAAGGGTGATTTATTTATTAATAATGAGAAGATTTCCACTGCCTGCTGGTGGAAATTTCCCTTTTCCTCCTTGTACTTTCTCCACTCTAATATCTGCCCTTAGATTGTAATTATTTTATTTTTCTACTTTTTAGCATTAAGGTTTGAGATAGATAATTATTTTGCTTAATAGTAAATTTCGCTGCAACGTGCCCAGAGGGATCTGAAATAAAAGGTATTTAAAAATCTACCATGTTAGAAAAGTAAAATAATTTCAGCTAATGAGATTATCAAGGATAATCGGTTTACAAAAGCCCATTATGCGACAGATTCATTGATGTCTTAAAACAGAAAAGGAGAATCCTATTTATTTTTTGAAATGGTGTAGAATAAATTGCTTCTTAGAATGTAAAAGGCTGGTTTTCATATATATATTTTTTAAATGTGATGATTTCTGTAGCCCCATCTGCTGTTCAGTTTCAGAAGTAGCCTGAAGAAGATTTGGTGAAAGGCGCATTTTTCTCTGGAGAATCGGCGATAGGTGACACTTGACCTGTGGATTTGACTGGATATCCTAAGGAAGGGCTTCATCTCTTTCAGAATTTGTGGGGAGAAGTTGAAGGAGTGGAATGGAAGTTCCCACTTTCATTCATCCGTGACTGAGGATGTATTGTGGAGAAGGAGGAGAAGGAGGAGGAGGAGGAAGAGGAGGAGGAGGAGTAGAGGTCAGTGTTGGTGGTTGATCTTGCTGGAGTAACCATGGACACCCTACTGACACATCTGTTTCCTTATCCCAGCAAGCTCAAATGGCTCCAAGAGAAACGGGGTGGGATGCTCCAAGAGAAGACAGGTCATTCCAAGGCCCACATCTCTGCAGGCTGCAGAGTAAGGGTCATTTTAGAGGTGTGAAATGTCACTGGGACATTCTCCTTCCATTTTCCCCCTGGACTTCTTCGGAGATGTGTGTTACACGCTGGCTTTGTCTGCTTGCAGAGGTAGAAGGGTTGATTTGGCCCAAGAAGAGTTGAAAGATGCTTCAACTCTACCATAGTCTTGTAACACTCAAGCCAGACCATAGGTCTAGCCCTTATAAATAAACAAAAACATTAATTACTGTGTTACATAAATTAAAATTCATGTGTAGAAAGCTGCAGCACTGAAAAAAACCCCAAACCCCAAACTATAACAATGTCTATTTTATCTGTTGTGGTTTATTGTTTAGATCGTATCTGGAATGTGCCTGGTGGGACTTGGACACAGAGTCTCTTCCAGGACTTTTGCTCCATGGTGACGTGGAAGGTGACTCTTCAGTAAGTAACATCAAATGATTTCAGACTTGTATAAATAATATACATGTTCTGTCTGCTGTGATGGAATGATGAATAGCACTGAGCGCGATTGATTTGCCGACACGTGGCGGTGGCTGGAACACTCTGTACTGTCCTTGGATCCCTCACACTGATCCTACCTCTCCCAAAGCTTTGTTTCCCCACGGGAGTGGGGCTCTGCAGCCCCATGTGAATCCCATGTCTGGGCTTGGCCATCAAGAGGGACCACAGATTGAGCCCATTCTCCCCGGGGTGTCCTCTGCCTGCACCTGCCTCACACATGGAGACTTCGTCCCCACAAAATCTGACTTTTGTACAATCTCTTCTGCTGCAGCCCAATCCTCTGCTTAAAAGATTCCTTCTTCTTTTTTTTCTCCTCCCCTTTAATATTTAGCAGAAAATAATTCTGCAATAAGCTTTATTAAAGCAGCGGGATAGATTAAAAAATGAAGTATGTTTAGCAAGATTTGGGGGGGAAGGCTAGAGTAATTAATTTTCAAGAATACCTGGCATTTCCAGAACTCCTTTCATCCCAAGATCACCAAACAGTTTACAGACATTAATTAATTAAAGCATTATGATGCCCCAGTGTGGGGCCATCGCCGGCGTGTCTGACTCAGACAAACTCCCTCCAATTCCCCGGACAGCCCAGCAGTATCCGCTCCTCTGCCTGCACCAGGGCTATTCCTCTCAGCAAATACTGCTCAGCTTTCCCAAGGTCTGCACCGTGTGGCCCCATGTAAATATTTTCCAATAAGTTTGATTATTTGTCTTTTATTCTCTATCAGGAAGACCCCAAATATCTCTGCAATAAAATTTCCAGCGCGTGTTTACCATGAGGGCAGTTCGGATGATTAGTTTCTGATTCAGCTGCCCATTAAAACATCCCGGCTCCTGGAAAACTCCCTTTGCAGGCTGGGAGCTGGACGTTCATTCTAAGCTTGGATCTTGGGGCGAGTGCAGTAAATCACATGGTAAAATAGGAGAGGGGTGCAAACGACGTCACACTCCTGGAAATCCCCTGTGAAGTGTAAGCTGGGTGAAATCTTATGAAAGCTGTAGATTATCCAAACTTTCTCCAGTCCGATGATTTGATTCATGAACGCGTAAATAGATAGATAGCTAGATCCATCACGGGCATCCCTGGGGAGCAATGGAATGGTGTTTGTGATTGGAAAAATATTATAAAAGAGCTCACGTATGGCCAATAGTTGGGCAGTTTTGTAGCGCCAAGATAAATAGGGAAGAAATGACATTTCATGATCGTATTTTTAAAGGACGTTGGAAGTTACCAAAGCAGGAGAAATGGATGTGCTGGAGTGATGCAGCTGCATTCCCGTGTGGCAGTGCTGCCATTTGGGCCCTAAGCCCCTCAGCCCACATCTCTGGGATAACAGTGTGGCACTGCTTTCATGGGGAATCACAGAATTGGTGAGGTGGGAAAAGATCTCCAGGATCATCGAGTCCAAGCTGTGCCTGATCCCCACCTTGTCACCCAGCACAGAGCACTGAGTGCCACATCCAGTTGTTCCTTGGACTCAACCACCTCCCTGAGCAGCCCATTCCAATGCCTGGTGACCCTTTCCATGAAGAATTCTTCCTGATGTCAGACCTGAACCCACTCTGAATGACTATACCTTGGTGTTTGACCCCACCTTGGCCATGGGATAAGTGCTTCACTTGGCCTAAGACCTTCCAGTTTAGATGGGATATTCAGAACCAGGATCGGCCTTGGAGAATGTGTTTGTAATGGAAGAATGAGTTTAAAAAAACCCAAATTAATTAAAAGAGGTTTGTTGGATTGACCATTTTCCCAAAGCCAAACGAAAACCAGTATGAAAATAAAAACGTCCTTTTCATTATCTGTGGTCTGACCGTGGTTTTTCCTGGTTAGGTTGGCCAGCTCCATGTTTCCCTTAATTCCAACTTGGAACCATGGTGGAGAAGAGATACTGAACATGGGGCAGGAGGCACATGGAGCCACGTCCCCAGTGCCACCGTGAATCCTGAGCCATCCCTGTCACCTCAACCCATCCATCCCGCAGCCTGCAAGCAGAAAAATGTCAGGGCGTGCTCGGGAAGGTGATGCCCATGGAGGAGCCTCCAGTTTGGGAAGGAGGGAGCCAGGAATTCTGCCCTCCTCCCTGCTTGTTTACCCTATGGCAACTGCATCTTTGGGGAGCGCTGTGACTCCGAGATATGAGAAGAAATTCTTCAGTAAACACAAGTGACATTTGGCATATAAATAAGTTAGGGAATACTCCTGCGCAGGCAGTGCAGGTCAACAGTGATCTTTTATCTCCTGGTGTGGAGTCGGCTCTTTTGGAAATGGGGAAAAAAGTGCAAAGTGTTTGTGGAAGGGGTGGTGGAACTGAGAATCCTGATCCTGGTCCAGAGTGAGCGGCTTCACTCCTCAGCCCTATTGGTTCTGGGAAAATCCAGGGTGTGTCAGATGGATTTCTCCACAACTTTCTTTTTTATTATTATTCTTCCCCTATTTTTAAAAAAATTTCTCTCCTTTTTTAATCTCTTCTTTCTAAAAATTTCTTTTTTCTTTTTTTTTTAAAACAAACTCTTTTTTTCTCTTTTTTTAGAAAAATTTCTCTCTCTTTACTCTTTTTTTAGAAAAATTTCTTTCTTTTTTCTCTTTNTTGAAAAATTTTTTTTTTTTTTCTCTTTTTTTTTTTTTTTTTTTTGGTCTTCTCTCTTTATTTTCCCTCCTTTTTTTCTTTTCTTTTTTCTTTTAAAAAATATGATTAATGTATAATGGAGCCCTTTGGAGAGTAAATACTGATTTGCAATAACACAGTAAACAAATAACAGGAGAACAGGCGTGGAGCCTGTATATCCATACATCCATAAAATCTTTTGCATCCACACATGCGCACCCGCGTTCTTATTGTGTAGGTTTAGCTAAGGGGATTTACCTCCTTTTTAATATTTTTGAAGGCTGCTTTATGATCCTGTTGACCTGCTATTAGCAAAAGCTTAGCTTTCAACAAAGGTAATTAAATTATAAAATCACTGCTGCAATCATCAAACTACTCATAAAACAAGAAATGAAAAAAAAAAAAATACCCTGAAATAAAAATCTTGCAGGCTTCTGCTCTTGTAATATTGCTCCCTGATGTTAATTACATTTAAATGGGAGAGTACTATTTTGGTATCATTCATACGCCTCCAAAAGTACTTTCCAGTTTATCATACCTGTCAACCCCAGTGCATCACAGGCTAATACTTTATTAAGAAAAAAATCATTAGGGAGCTGCTGATCCCATTTAAGTACATTGGGCAGAATGTAAGACTAATTAAAAAGCATATTTTTACATTATTAATTTCTGAGTTTCACACTTAATGAATGTGAAATGACAGGGCTACTATTTTTATATTCAGGCTCTCTGGGCTCTTCAGCCAGGGGAATTCAATTCTGGGGATTTTTTGCAAAGATGCTTCTTGGGAGATTTGTTTTCAAGAACAGCTAAGCTTTTTTAGCTGTGCCTTTTTCTGGGAAATTATACCAAAGCATATTACAGCCACTTAAAAAGAGTAGTTAAATAGATGTTGTGTTGGGTTTTTTCATCACACTGCTATAAAAGTATTTTAGATGAGGTATAAAATATGGTTTTTAAATGATATTATGATTTGCAAACACTAAAAAATAATTGCGGTGGAGTTGAGAGAGAGCGAAAACATCTAATCTTTATTGTGTAAGACAATGTGATAAAATATTTTACAGCCAAAAGCTCATTTTGCATCTGGAAAATTGTGTAAACTGATGGGGGGGGCGGGGGGAGGGGGGAGAAATCTCATTAAAACTAGAGGTTATTTTTAATATTCTTCAAACAAAGCAACACTTCTAACTGCACCTCCCCTCCTCATATTTATTAAATTAGACGATTGTACGAACGCCTTATGTTGTATTTAAATAAAGACATGAAATGACAGAGAGCGTGGGACGAGGCTGAGGCCGGGGTTTGGAGCGGCGGACGCTGAGAGGGAGCTCCAATCCCGGGAATGTGGGGCTGTGGAGGGCCGGGGGTGGGAGCTCCAATCCCGGGAATGTGGGGCTGTGGAGGGCCGGGGGTGGGAGCTCCAATCCCGGGAATGTGGGGCTGTGGAGGGCCGGGGGTGGGAGCTCCAATCCCGGGAATGTGGGGTTGTGGAGGCCCGGGGGTGCCGTTCCCGGCGTTGGGAGCTTTGGGTGTCGCTGATCCCTGAGCCAGGGCAGCCGCAGCACTGCCACTTTTATAGGGCTCTGTAAGTAGGAGTGGAGAGAAGCAGGGAATTTTTATTTATTTATTTCCTTATTCCCCCCCCTCTCTCTCTTGCTCTTTTTTTTTTTTCCCTCCAAATGTGCTTACAATTACCTCTCTGTATTTTTATTGTCTTTTTACTAACCACAAAACTCACACTGGAGGCAAATCTTAACGGCTGAGGCTTTCCTCGTGTAAATATTAGGAAATTACATTTGTACAAACTGCGCGGCTTTGTAAAGGGGGCTGGAGCCACTCCAACACAAATTAATCAGGATAAAGTTGCTCTATGTTCAACATGACCATAGTTTATTTTCTTAAAGTATTAATTTGTCAACAGCTTTCCTGCCTCGCTGTGACTCATGTGGATGGCATTGAGGGAAGACACAGATGCAATCTTGCTGCTCTACCTTGTGGTTTTAGGAACCAGCTCCAGTTAATCAAACCATAATTGTGTTTAATTCCTCAATATTTGTTTTCCCACCAAAGTCAAACGACTGAAATATGAATATGAACCTGTGTTTAAATATTGTCTTCCAAAAAAAAAAAAGAAAAAAAAGAAAAAGAGGCATGAAACTATTTTAACTGTTTGCTAAACAATTTTTACTTCCAAGTCCTTTCTTCCTCTGTTGTTTCCCCCCTCCCTCAGCCCCAAAATAAACAAATAAGCTCTGGCAATAGCTTTTCAGCTGGTGTCCTTTGCTTTTTCCCCTCGTCAGCCTTTCCCAGTGCTCAAAGCATTGCTTTCCACGTGTGCCCCCTCCTTCTTCTGCCTTCACTTGCTGCTTATCATATCCCCCCATTTTTAATTATATCTTGATTTTCGTAAAATGATAATTTGTTGTTATGTTTCTGGAATGCAAACGTGAGCGTAATGGGATCTATTTTTCAGAGTTGCCAAAACAAATTAAGGAGAACGTTCGGCTCTTCCTTTGCCAAATGTTTTAGTGCTTTTCCATGAAAGCAAATCTTATTTCGAACTGTGTATTAAAGCTTAAGTAAATAATGCAGCCTGCAAGAAGCAAATTCTATTGTAAAACCAGTTACTGTTTGCAGCCTTTGCTTGGCGATACCTGCGCGGGGTTCTGCCTGGGAAGAACGGGGGTAACAATGAAACGTTGTTAATTTTAATATGCCTTTTGCAGAGCGGGAAAAGCTGAACTTTTTTTTTTTTTTTTTTTTATTTTCCCGAGCGCTGGACGCAGCCCCCATAAATATGGAGCATTTGTTGTGGCCGCCTCACGGATGCCCAGGTAGGCGAGGAGGCTCTCGGATAACGACATCACACGGGGCTGGAACGGGAGAAGCTTTAGGCACTGAGCTTTGTTAATTGTGGGGCTAGGGGGCTCGCCTGTTCTTTAGCATCTTTTATTAACATGCATCCCCAAATAATATTGACACTCTTCTTGTTTTATTAGCGCACGTTTACCTTGTTCATGGTTTTATTATTCAAGAATGCGGTTGTTGCCAAGTATTAATCAATATATTATGCTGCTCAGTTGGGCAAGCTGTACAAAAACATAGTGCCCCTAGGGTTAATACAGTCAAGAACTAGAAAAGTGTTTCAGACATGTACACAACATGTGGTTTACTATTATCATTAAATGAGGTGAACTGGGACTCTATACATATGGATTTTGAATTGCATAAATTTTGATTGATATCATTTGAAGACTGAGACCCTGAAAGGGTAGATTTTGTGAAAGACGATACACAGGCCAGCTATTACCACATACAATAATACCAGGAAAAATATCTGAAATGAGCAAGGCAGCTGGCTTTTAAATAGCTAAAACATAACATCAATACTTATTTTGAATAATGGAAAAAAGAGGTAAAAGATGTTGACCTCTGCCTGACAATAACATGTTCCAAAAGTAGAACTGGTCCCGGGAGAAAACCCCCTGCTCAACAGTAGCGACTAAGAAATTTTTTTCCTTCTCTCTCCTTTCTTTCCTTCTTGTTTTCTCTTGCTTTTCTTTCCATTTTTTTTCTTGCTCTTCTTTTTTCCCCCCCACATTTATACTTTGTTCTCCCTCCCCGTCAAAGGTAAATTGGCTTTTGAACACGCAGACAAGCCGCCAGAAGGAGGAAGAAAAAAAAAAAAACCAACAAAAAAACGAAACCCCAAGAATTTTTTTTTTTTTGCAAATTCAGGAAACACTTGAGAGGTAAAACCAACATCCTGAGACAGGAGACAAGGCCAGCTTTTGACACCGGGCTGGACCTGCGAGGCCGAAGGAAACCTGGAGCCAGGAAGCGGCCGCTGCCGGGGTCAGGCCGCGGGGGACCCCGCTCCTCGCCGCGCACCGCAGGCCCCCACCCGCCTTTTCATGGGAAATTTGCTGAAAATTTGCTGATCTGCATGAAAACATTTATTGGAGGGGGAGAGGAAGAGCCTTCCCTTGGCTTCTTGTGGGTTCCTGGTTCATATGGCACTAAGTGGGGAACATAATGTATGCGGGGAGGAGGCGGCCGGGCTCGGAGGAGGCCCCGCGTCCATTTTTTTTTTTTCCCCCCACTGTGCGATACACATGGAAAATCATCGATACCTCTCTCTAGCAGATCCCTTCGATTTGCCTGTATTTGTTCAAACTTTTGAGAGAGAGAGCACCGGATGCTTAATGCTTCATTTATGATTTATGCTCCATAAATGTATTAAAACATTAACCATATTTCTGCTATGGCATACTTGAATCCTCCCGGGGAAAAGCCGGAGTGTTTCTCAGGCTGCTACTCGGGCTTCCCTGAGGAGCGAGATTATTTGTGTTGTGTTACACCTCCAAGTGTTGATTAGGCCTCGGTGTTACCCTGACAGAAGTGTCGTGTGGTGCTTCTCTTTAATGGGGTAATAAGCTACATCAACTGCATGAAGGAAATGTTCCTTTTCAAGTCAGAAACGGCGAAAAAAGTTGCTGTGCGAAGGCAGCAAAGGCTCCATCCCCTCTGTCCCCTCCACTCCGGTGAAACCCTCCGGAATGGGAAACTCTTGGCTGTAGCACTTGGGTGGCTCTGCAAATTTATAATCGGGGTTAGAGCTCTCTAATATATTAAATGGTTACACACCAGCCTTAGCCGAGCCCCGGCTTTTAACCAGCTCGCCGCCTGGCAGGCTCTGAAACACGGCTGATAATTGGAAAGCAGGAAGGTTAAAAAAGAGACAAACTAGTTTTCTGGCTTGGCTTTGACAGCCTGGGTTATTTATGCAGTTTTTTTTTTTTTTGCAGGTTTTTCCCCCCCCTCCCAATTTTCTTTTTTCCCCCCCTCTCTCTTTTTGTGCTGGAGTGGAGGGGTGGGGGCTGTCTGGAGAATTTCTTAGTGGTTGGGAAGCTTCACATTTTTCAGTAAGCATTATTGGGTAACAATTGGTGCAAACATTATGGAGGGGGAAAGGCACATAAATCACGAAATAAAAAAATAGTTTCTGCACATTTTCAAAAAACACGTTGTGCTCTCTGAGGTCCTTTTCATTTTAACCAAATCAGGGGGAACTTGTCCTCACAGCGGCAAGGCAGATGGAACAATAAATCACAGGAACCATTGACTGCCTGCAGTGTACTCTCCGCAGCTGTCACTTTTTTGTCTCTTTGGTTTTAGCTGACATGGTTTGAGGTCCACTGTGAACCAATCTGGACTTTTTTTTTACCGTCATATCCATCAAAACGACCAGTAGCCATCAACCTACTGCAGCGATCGATTCGTTTGCTTATTCTCACGCATAAGCCAATACTCAGCTCACTAGGTGAGGCTTGGGAGAAGCACCTAATTTTAGCTTTTTTTTTTTTCCTCTCTCCCCCTCTTTCTTTCTTTTCTTCTTTTTCCCTTTTTTNTTTTTTTTTCTTTTTTCTTTTTTTTTTTTTTCTCTTCTCCCTTTCGCCTCCAGCTACAGCTGTGATTTTCTGAGCAGTCTTGGCTAACGTTATTAAAGTTGCATCATGATAGATATAGAGGGGAGCGGGGAAACAGCTTCCACCCGCACCAACAGCAAAACCCGGCAACAACCGCGGGGTTTTGCTGTTGTTGTCAGCGTTGCTTTTCAGGTGTAGCGAGACGCTTGCTAAGCTCGGAGTTTCCAACTCACTGCTTATTTTGCAAAGTAAACAAGCAAATGTTATGTGCATAACCTTAGCTGTCTCTGCAAAGGTCAGCGCCTGCCTGCCGATTTCCTCGTCCGCCTTTTGGTGGCACTCTGATGCCAGCGATTCCTCCCGCCGTGTTTGGGAAACAAGACGTCCTTTTCTTAACAAAAGACTCAATCTACAAAAGGCTGCAAAACAACAACAACAACAACAACAACAAAAATTTGATTAAATTTGAACTGGAGTAGGAAAGTTTAGCTGGGTGGGGGAAATCGCCCGGTGGGCGCTAAACCGGGGCTGGTCCGGACCCCGGGCTCAGGGGTCGCTGAGGACCTTGTGGGATGCTGCAAAAACGGGGGGGTCCTTCCACGATCCTACAATATCCGTGGTCGTACAGAGGTGGGACTGGAGATCACACTCAGTGGGCTCAGTTTATGACCTGAAACGTTGCAAAGTGTCTTTTCCATTTTAACCAAGTGCCCGACGTGCCCGTCTGTTGCTGAAATGGGCAGGGGCTGAACTTCAGGACGCATTTTTGTGGCATAAATAGCAGCAAGGAGATGCATGGATAATACAGTCGTAGTAATGTTCTTTTTTAAATGTCAAAAATACCTGCCGGCTTTAAAAGCCTCCAGTTAGGTCAAGTTAAATTTATTATATACAATTTTTTTCTTTTATAGCTGAACTCCATGATTTTGACTTGAGGTGACAGCTGAAAAGCACCAGAAACCCTTGGAATTTCAGATCTATATATTACTATAAAGGAAGAAAATAAAGTTCCGCTAGGAGAAGGCAGGGAATTGCATTTTCCAAATATACATAGTTTAAAAAACGCTGCCCCTGAAACATTTACCTTAAAAAAAGTCAAGAGAGCAGAAGTTTTCTTTTGTATCTATAGAGCAAACATCCCTGGGATTTGTAATAAAAACCCAGTTATGAGATCCGGGGTCCCTCCTGTTAACAAGGATCTCTTAGCAGATATTGAAATATTGCCACGTTGGAGAGAAGTTATTTAAGGACCCTCCAGGAGCTGATGCGAAGGCAGATTCTGCTGAGAGTGTTTTCCTCTCTGCAAAGATTTGAAGGGAGCGTGTCCTGAACATATTCCACTTTAGAGAGATGCAACAAATAACGAGCTGCAGTCAAAGCCGGCCCCACTTCGTGATGAATTTCAGGGAGTGTGACCAATAATCCTTCTACTTATCTTAAAAATCCTATGGAAGTAGTAAACTGGTTCTAACAGAACTGAGAGCAAAGTGCAGGGGGAAAATAAACCAGAAACATCACAAACCAAACCATCTGTCTGTGAGCAACCCAAGAATCCTGAGTCCACCCAAGTAGTTACTGCGTGTTTTTCTGTACTGCTAACGGATTGCATGTTGTTGAAAATATGAATTACGGAATAAATCAGAGCAGGGTGGAAATTACGGGTCGGATTCTGCTCTGGGCCGCAGCGAAATTACCAGGCTGATCCTGTTTGCTGCTATTGGGGTGCACATCAGATTAATTATTCAATGTAAATGACTGCAGATTGGCAATCTGTGCTCTCTAAATCTACCAGCAGCCGGAGGAGCAAGGCTGGGAGTTGATGAGGGTCAGAGCAGTTTAGGTTGTGCATTTTCACAACCTTTACTCCCTACCCTTAACTCTGCAAGACACACACACGTCTTAAATACACCTTAAAAAAATGTCTTGTGCTGGGGACATGCCAAACATCTCTTGCTCCCTTTAGGGGAGACATGAAGAGTTACAAACTGTGCCAGAGCTGCTGCCTAGAAAAAAAAACCCCGAAGTGACTCAGAGTTTTGGCTGAGGAGGGAGAGCAGGATAAGAGGGCCTTGCGTTATAGCAATTACCCAGGAATAAGGAATTTCACTCTGATTACCCTGCCAGCAAAATCTGTATATATCTAATATCAGATAACATCATCCTGCCTGTGAAAGGAAGGCCACTAATTCCGCAGTATTCTTGTTTTTCAAATGAATTCCAACGCCGAGAGCAGGGAGCAGCTTTGTTAAAAGGGACGGGCATTAATATGCCTGGTGGGGACTTTTCTCCTGTTCCTACCAAAAGGGCTCTAACACAATTCCACATTTCAACCAGGGAAGCAATCCTGCGTGTTCTCCAATTAGCTGCGGTAGACATTTAATGGACGGTAAGAAGAAGAAAAAAAAAGAAAAAGCTGCGAGGACACAAAACTTTGTTCACCGCTCGCATACAAAACACGATTTGGGTTTAACCCCCCCAAAAAAGCCACGTGAATTCCTGGTGGGTGAGGTTTAATTGGAGCCCCCAGCTGCCCCCCTGGAGCGGGCAGCGCAGGCACAGCCCCGGCAGGACCGAGCCGCAGGCGCTGCCGAGCGGGCGCTGCCGCCGCCGCCGCCGCCGCCGCCGCTGCTGCTGCTCTTGTTATTTTCCAAGAGGAAATATTTCGGGTCTGCCCTAACATTAGTGCAACATATCACTGCGGCTGCATTCCCTGCTGACTGCAGGCTGTTTGATGAGTAATTAGGAGACCTTCTCTTTAGTTTGTTTGACATATTTTACAAAACGCGCGGATCTGTTAAAAATTTGCTTGTTCATTTAAAAGGCAGAGTTCCTAAATGAAGCAGAGTATTTGCTAAATAGATATAATTTTAGGATGTGGGTTTGTTGTGTTTGGTTTTTTTGTTTTTTTTTTTTCTGTTGCAACTTCAAACACAATAGGCTCTTTTTGCCTTGGAAAGGATTTTTTCTTTTTGTTGTTTGTTTCTGTGGAGAAGTAATTATTGTTTGTGCATCTGTGTAGCTTCACTCAGAGCTCATACAGAGAATATCTCTGTAATACTCAGAGATAAACATATCTAGACATACAGATCTCCACGTGTGTACTTAAGTTTGTTTATATTTTACACCCACACGTCAAAACTGGCATCGTTAAGTACTTACTGGAAAGCAATAAACGCAGCTCACTTTCCTCTGCCCAGATCAAAGGTGAACACTTTTCCCTTCATTTGCCATTAAGACATCTTTAGCAAATAAACCTCAGAGAAAATATTAAACATTCTCAGATATCCCAGCACTCATCTACTAAATACAATTTGAAGATCATCTGCTGCCTCAGATTGCATGATTTCAGCTGGTGATTTAACTTTCCTAACTACGGCAGGGTTGTGTAATTAAAAAGTTTAATTTTTCATGATTTGAAAGCATTTGGAGTTTTTTTTGAACATAAATATGATTTTCATCATTTTAACTGTGCAAAGAAGTGACACGTCTCAGCACCCTTAATTTCAGGCAGTGTTGCTTCTCGCAGTGTTCAAAATTAGAAATGAAAAATTAGGCATTCAAAAATAGAAATATAACCGCTCTCAATTTATTTAAGGCCAAAAAACCCCCGCTGGTATTTAAAGCCAAGCAATCCTACCCACCCAAAGGTTAAAGTTGTCCCCAAAAAAAGCAATGCTGGAATAAGGCTATGCTGGCTGAGATTAAAAAATCCTTTAGTGCTGCAAAATGTGGGCACAGGGATGATTTAAAAGCCCCGTACTTTTCTAGTCAGCTCCACTCATTGCTTCAGGCTGAGCATTTTGTTTTTCTTTTTTTTTCCCCCCCCTCCTTTCTTTTATTTTTTTTTTTTTCTTTTCCAGTGAACACTCCATTGCTTATTTAGGGGAAGCATCTCATTCATCTGTGCCTGCTTCTTGCCGAGACTTTTTCCTGCTGGAGAATTACTGCCTGGCACATCAATCGGCTGCAAATTATATAAGGGCTGTGTTTAACTTGCAGCCGGATTGCCATTGTCGGGAGGGTCCGTGTCTTTTAGCTAAACTGCCTTTTTCTGCAGGAATTTCAGATGTCTGTAATTGCTGCTCCTTTCAGCACAGCTTAAGGTATCAATATCAACTCGATTTGAATATCATAAGTGGGAAGTTGCTCTAAGCAAAACAAAAACATGTCAGTTGCCCAGGTGACATTTTGTAGCAAACAAGGAAATCACAACTCCAGGAAGTGTTGTATTTTATGCCAACAACAATATGACAGTTTTCTCTGTAAAGAAAACATGACACTTTTCCAAATATCAGAGGATGCCTCCGCTGCTCAAGGGATTCCTGTACTGTCACTGAAATGGAAGGTCACAGGCTGGTTTCATGATTTCTATAGTTTCAAAATGTTGTGGTGGAGCGTTTGCACGCTAAATGCTGTAGGCTAAGGGAAATCTTTCCCTTCATCTCTGAAAGAAGTGACAGCAAGAAAAAGGTCCTACTTTGACAGCAGTAACCTCTAGGTCTAGAGGTTCTGCCCCAAGCAACTCTGAAGTAAAATTACCTATGTTAATGTGTTGTCCTCGCTGTCATGCAGCCACACGTGTGCAAGCCGTGGCCCGGGGGGGTGAGTGTGCAACCAGGGGCTGTGTGGGACCTCTGGAAAATCCTCCCGTCCCTTCCTGGCCTTGGGTGGAATAAAGACTGGAGAGTTCCTGCAAATGGTTTCTTTTAAGAGGTGGGCTTTCCACTTGGACTTCAAGACCTACTTGCTATGTGGGTACCTGATTCTTGGAGTTTAAATAAACTGACTTTTTGCTTTAAGCTGGGGAAAAAAGTTTTGACTTCAAGGGCTATGGACAGGATCAAAACACATTTGTTTCCAGCCCTCCTTCTTTTTTTTTTTTATTTTTATTCTTCCCTCTCCCTCTTAAAAAAAACACACCTTAGTCTATAGATTATATACTTCCTGCTGCCCTTTTTATAAGCAATAAGAATTTAATAACTGAGGGCAACTCTATAGTAATATTTATATGGGTCAAGTGGCTTAAAAGTATGCAATAAATGTAAAGTTATGAACCACATTGCCCCTTTTTAAATAATGCAGCTAGCACCAAGATATTAGGTTTCATATTCTGGAAAAAGGTGTTTTAGCCTAGGCTTTAGGAGTACACCAGACATGAAAAGTTATACTGATCCCATAATAAAGTCACTGCCTGCTTAATATGGTGTGTTATGTAGAGCTCCAGATCTTAATAGCAGACCACAGCAAGAACGTCCCAGATGATATCAACAAAACCTTCGCTTTCTCATTAGCAATCAGCAAATTCTCCTGGTGGCTGCTGGTTTCAAATAAGGGCAAGTGCCTCAATTCCGAGTGGGAAGCCCAATAGGATAATAGAAATAATGCAGTCTAATCAGCGGCGAGCACGCCAGATCCCCCTGCCAGGGCAGGCACTGCTGGGCTGGGTGACTCCCCTTCTGCAGCTTTGAACAGCCCTCCCCGTCCTGAGGAGCAGGATCCGTGGGGTGGAGGGAAAGGCAGCTGGAAAAGCCTCCTCGTGCATCCCCACCGTCCCCTCTCTGTCGCTGCTCACAGACAAGAGGGGCTCGAGGACGTTTGTGTAAAAATTAAACGTTAGAAATCCCCTTGCAGGGGTTGCAGTGAATACCTAAAGAAAAGCTGCGCTGGTTTGTGTGTATAGAAAACACATCTACATCTGCGTGGGGAAGGGGGGGATCAAAAATTCTTTTAATTTGGCCTCGTGACACCATTGACTTCTTGGATAAATCCAATCGAATATTTGTCATCACGGCCAAAATGACCATTCCTTTGTCGGCCAGCATGCTGCTGCTATCTGCACCAGAGCTGCTACCTGCACTGGTATTTTTATTCCCTATTGCTGCTGGATTTAAGCAGACTTTGTGTTCGGACACACACTTGCAGCAGGGCATTATTCAGCGTGGGGACAACCATTGCTCTCGGCCACTCTGATGAAAGTGTGAAGGACACGCCATCCTCCTGCTCCTGCAGCCTGAATAATCCATGGCTATGCTTGGGGAAATGAAGAACAATTTTAGTTTTTGCACTGATTTTCTAATTGTAAGGGCTTTTTCCCCCTCGCATTTTCCCTTGTGGTATTCACGTGCTCTTACAATATCCTGATTTCTATTGAAGAGCGATTTTTTTGCGCTCTTGTTCATTCCTGGTTAAAAATTAAGCCTGCAAATGTGGCTGGTGCCATGCAAGGAAATGCAACTCTAAGCTGCAGCAGTGTAAACAAAAAAGTGTTTTAAGAGGTGCTTAACTGTGTTCTGAACCCTGATTAAGCCTAAGGTTACTCAGTGTTTATATGTGCATTCGCAGTGCACTGGGAAAATTCAGTGTTTAATGGTTCCTGTGCTGATCTTTTGTTAGAGCCCTGGGCTGTGGTGCCCGAGAGCAGCGATTACTGGCCAGATTAAAAACCACAAACTCTTTCTAATTCCGACTTTTGTCCAACTTTATTCCTGCTGATGTGAAGCAGGGCTCTGTGTATCTCTTAGGATTTGGGATTTTAAAAACTGATGCCATCAGTCAGTCCCCTGAGCTTTTATTTTGCTGATTTAGTGGGGCAAGGTGGCGTTGTTTTGGACACATGAAATGAAATAGTTTCCATCCATGGGTCTCGTTATGGTTTTCAGGTCTGATTATTTTTTTTTCTTTAATAACCATGAGATTTTAAATGGACCAGGAGGGTTTCCCTAAAGGGCTCCAAAAAAAATGGGTGATAACTTAGGGAGATGAGGCAACAGCACAAAGCTACATTTCCAACTTCTCTGCACTATTTTGAATTCTGTGAATGACCTTGCTGAGCACTTCATTCTCCTAAAATAACGAGCAGGTCAATACCAGTCCTGCTTGTGTGATAAAACACAGTAATTGCTGACCAGGACATGTCCACAAAGGAGCTGGGAGAGCTGATCTGGGAGAGTGAGGACGTTTTCACCAGCAGGGTCAGGAGATCCTGACAGTTCAGGACAGTCCATGGCAGGGAAAGACAAGACATGTCGAGGCAGACTGAAAAAACGAACTGATGGATGAGGGTGACGTGACCAAAGGGAAAACTCTGTTGGCAAATAAATGCATATTTACTCAAAGAAAACCTCTTGCTTATGAGAAGTGAGAGGTGAAATTGAGACTACTGATGGTAAATTGCACGATTATGGTGCTCAAGCGAGAGGGAGAAAGGGGCTCTGGGAGAAAAGTAGGCCCTGCAACATCTAAGCACCAGCTACCTGCACCTCCGCAGAGGTTAGAAATTTAGGAGAAGGTTTCTGATATCAAAGCAGCGAGGCCGTGGAGCAGACTCCACATGTGGGTAACGATGTGCAAAACCACTAACGGCTCCTAAAGCAGAGCCTGATGACAGAGGATTAGAGGACACCTTGTCTGCACTGGAAAGGGCCTGGGTGGGAAGACCCAAAGAGCCTCATCCAGTCCAGTTTAATGGAAACACCCTGGAAGCTGGAAATCCTGAGGCACACCTAGCTCAGACTGTCTAAACTTCCATTTTTTGGATTGTTTTTATTACATGGCTTTAATCCGTGCAGATTCCAGGCATGGGGAACACTTGGCCTCAGCCACTCTGCAGTGTGGGAGGGCACCTTGCAAGATGTGTTATGGGGGGGAATTTTGAGCTTCTCTTTTACCCCAAAAAAGAGTTTTTGAAGTAATTTCAACAACGCTGGTGTGCTACAGAAGAGATTGAGGACACCAGGTGGGGCAAGAGGAGGATGTGCTTTGCCCAGGTAGAGCAGATACACAGGGCCACGGCCCTGAGGTGATGCCACCTCCCTGTGTCTTACTCTGTAGGAACAACAGACGGATTAAAACTAGAAAAGAAGCATAAAAAGAGAGAATACGAAGTACAGAAAGGAGAATATTAAGATATTAGGCAGCAATTCTTCCCTGTGATTCCAGCTAAGGAGTTGCAGCTGCCCCTGGATCCCTGGAAGTGTCCAAGACCAGGCTTGGAGCAGCCTGGGACAGTGGAAGGTGTCCCTGCCCCTGACAGAGGGTGGAATGGGGTGAGCTTTAAGTTCACTTCCAACCCAAACCAGTAACTCTTGCTTAAGCTTTCAAGACTGATACCAAAGTTGCCTCCCTCCAGCCTGGGGTGGTACTGGAACGACGCTGGCATGAATTGTGCCCAGGGAGTGTCATTTGCATGGTGGCTTTCATTGCATNGTGTGTGTGTGTGTGCAGCTTCCCTGCTCGCCTGACAGGGGATCATTAGTAACTCGCTGATGTCTCTCTCTGTTTGTTCTACTTCACGAGACACTTCCCCAACTAATTTAGAACAAAGCTTGGTGTTTACTTGGCTTCACAAAATGACACTCTTTTCCCCCCAAGATTGCTGCAAAGTCTTGGCAGAGAATATTTACATAAACAGGTTTCGACTTCATCAAGAGCAGGTCGGGAAAGGAGGGCAAATCCAAATGGAAGGGAAATAAAGCAGAGCGCGAGGCAGAGGACTTGATCTGTCATTTAGGGCTGCAAAAGAAGCTCTTTGAAGGTTTGCAGGGCTGGTGCAGCCCTGCTGAGAGAGTCACAGAGTTACCCGAGACCCCTAAAACTCCTGGAAATGTGGAGCAAGAGCTGTGGGGAGTGGTGGAGGGACAGCAAGGGCAGCACGAGGCAGCAAATCACCCACCCATCACTGCGGCCTTGTGCTGCCACTGTGAGCTGCAAGCCTTGGAAGCCTAGAAATGATGAGATTTGAATTGTTAGCAACCTCTCAGGGTCCTGGGGATAAAACCTCTAGGACTGGAAGGAAGGGAGAGGGCGGCAGCACCACTGATCTCCCAACATGAGCGTGGCCATAGTCCCCACGACTTCACTCCCCAACTTTTTCCATCTTGAAGGAAAAGTGGCTCCTCAGTACCCATTCCAGAAGCCCAGAGGTGTCTCCTGCGGACAGAAAGAAAAGGATTTAGTTTACTGGGAAGCTGATGGGTCCGGTATGTAAATAAAAGCCACTTGCATCCTCATTATGGGGGCTCTTTTGAATAAATGTTAGCCTTTAAGTGCCAGCTGTCACTCTATGCGTGGCCTCCCTTCTTACAGCTAACCTCTCTGTCACCTCTCCTTGTCTCCCTAACTTGTCCTATTATGCAGTACCAAGCTGAGTCATTGTTTCAAGCAGGAGGTGACATGTTAATAGCTTAATAATAGTATAATCTCGCAAATAATAATATGCTGTCACACTGTCTGAAGCACAATGTTTACAGGAGAAGTGGTAATGTATGATGACAGTAATTTGAATAAAAATGAATTTACTGCTCTTGTCTCATTTGCAGTAAATTTTCGCATCTTTCATGCACAACTGGTGCTCCATGACCTCTTTCATTATTGTGTTCTCAGTGGCTGCTGCCTGCTTTAAAGTGAAAGGCAGGCAAATAGAAACAGAAACCTGCCGCTTAATAAGGGGTCTCCAGAAAAAGAGTTCTCAGCCGCGGCTTCTGGAAATCTCACTTTGTTTGTTTACGGAGCCGAGGCGGTGCCAGCCAGGCTGTTTAATTAATGCAGGCTGGAGGTGTCGATTGAGAAGCAGGCACCACGAGCTGGTAGGATTCTGCACCGGCAATTCGCAAAATAATCCTCATAAAATCGTGGCGGAGGGGGGGAAAGTGCTCGGAACGCAGAGAGGATGGTTGGGGTTGGAGTTCGAGTTTGAAGCTTAAGGAAAAACTGCTTTTTAAATGCTCTGGGTGCTTGGTGTGGGGAAAAACAATCCTTGAGTTAATTATGAATGCGTGGTGGTGTGATAGCGAACTGGTAAAATTTAAAAATTATCCCTGAACGCATAAAATATTTGGTTCTGGGTGGTTTCTGCCTCGCCCTGTGCCGTATCGTAAAATTCTGCCCTTTCCATGTCTGGCACAGACCAGGACTCCTGGTATTATCCTGACAAATAAATAGGGAATGTGCTCGGTATCAAAACTGCCTTCGGAAAATCTAAATTCCTAGGACAGTTCTGCTTCACTGAAAAGAAAAAAGAAGTTATTACGTGATGTGGTTCATTTGATGAAAAAGAAGAAAGTTTACAACTCGCAACTGATATGCCTGGACTAAATTTAGTTTGATGGAATGAGGACAGCTAATTGAAACTTGCTGGGACTCAAAACACTGTGCAGGACAGATTCTCCCCAAAACTGCTGGGTTTTATCTGAGTTTAAGTGAACGCATAGAACTCAAAAATATGGTTTGCACGACCTAATTTGACATAATTATGACCCCAGTTTACCTCTCTGTCCTTGTATATACAAATGCAGTTATGTATTTTTTTCCTTACTTGTGCTTGTACCTAACAAATAGAGTATTTTCCTCTAAATTGAAAGTTCAGCAGTGTTAGTTTTTTTGGAAATAACTCTGCTGCTGCTCTTCTGATCCTCCCGCAGAAACTGGGAGCTGAGCTGGAGACCAGCCTCACGGATAGGCCATGTCAGGTGGGGAAATCCAGCAGGACAAGGACACACTTGGTGATGGATTATCATAAAACAGAGTTTGTTGTAGTTTTGAATCTGAGTTTTTACGAGGGGCAAAAATTGGTCTTCAGTATCCCAGCTTTGCCCACTGGTGCTAAAGGCTGAGCTCGCTCTTTCAGCTGTTTTTGAAAACAAAATATTGCTTTAAGTAATTCGAAACTGCTTCCATATCTAACCCCGTGGCAGGGGATTGGAACTGGATGATCTTCAAGGTTCCTTCTGTGACACTTTCAACCCAAGCATCCAGTGATTCCATGATTCTGTGCAGAGAATGCAGCTGATGGGTTTCATAACCACCTTGCAAGACTGAGATTGTTTTTGAACTGAATTTTCCTTCTTTTTTTTTTTTTTTTCCATGAAAAGTACAAGAGGCTTCAGTGGGATTGCTTAGAGTTGCAAGGGCTGCAACCCCTCCAGGTAACTGCATTAAAATAAATTGTTTTGCTGAAAAGATTTTTTCCATTGGAAAACATTTTCTGCAATAAAAATAATTTATGTTTTCCCAGTGTACTTTTAACCGTTTTCTTCATTTTGGAAATCCCAGTCCCGTGCACCAAAAAATCAAGACACTCGTGACATTATAGAGCTAAATAATGATTAATGGAGATGATGTGCAAAAGGGTAGAAAAGAACAGAGCAACAAAGTCTCTCTTTGGCTGGTGGAGTTTATTTCATGTATATAAAAGGTCTCTTTCCCCTGAATCACTGATGTTCAAGGGGATATCGACACTTCTGTGTCCTGCTTGAAACTCAAAGGTCCTTTTTGTTGCCACCTTTTAATTATTTAAATGTAGGCGAATCTGATTAAAGCTCTTAATTAGATGTATTTAAGACGGGCAAATATGTCACTGTCCTCAGCAGCCAATGTCATCCACTGGTTTGTGTCAGTTATTTGCTAAATTGCAAGAAAGTTTCTTGGGGACAAAAAAAAAACCCCAAAAAACTCCCCAAAAAAACAACCAAAAATATTGTGTCTGTGGAAATAAATAGTGGGTGGACCTGATTTTGGTGGCATGAAAGTCAAGTGGAGTTTTTAATTGACTCCAACAGGCGCTGGATCAGGCCTGTGGGGTGTTTGGTGCTCAGTTACAAGTTAGTGCTCTCTCTAATCACCTTGTTCTCTAAAGGAAATAGATACTAAACAGGAACCATCTGGTAATACATTCTGTACCTCTTAATTACAATGTTTTGAGTGGCACCTAAATAAATTTCATTTACAAGCACATGACTGCTTGTCAAAAGCTCTGTTGATAATTTTATTATTGTCGTTTACCTTCTCGCTTAATGACCCCGGCCCAGTAAAGTCAGGAATATTCAGCTCCATTGCAAAAAAAAAAAAAAAAAAAAA
>VZDJ01000083.1:1877329-1879214 GCA_008694505.1 Cyanoderma ruficeps | reverse complement strand
AAAAAAAAAAAAAAAAAAAGGAAAAAAAAGTGATTGTCTTAAAAATAGAAAGACACAAACTCCATCCCTCAGGGTGAGTTTCTGATCATTTTCAAATGTTTGGAGTACACATGACATGGGGATGGCTCTGCAATAAAAATTACCAAAATTCTGATTTCTTGGTAGAGAGGAGAAGCTGAGGCAGCTCTGCGGAGAGCCTGGGCTGGTTGTAAAGCTCTCATGTTATTTTATGATCTCTATGTTCCTGTGTAGATGTACTGTAGCATTTAGACAATTTTCTCTTTGTTAGCTGCAGGAAAAGATCAATATTAAAAAGAAGTTGAGTGACTCTGTGAATTACTCTCCTGCGTTTTCACCCTGGGAAGTGGGGATTTAAATCCTGTCCCTGGTTTGGAGGCTGAACCACAAACCCAATTCCAAGACCACTTAGAAGCCATCCCTAAATTTGGAGGTTTCCAGTCTGGGGTTGCTGCCTATCCATGGCTAGAGCTGAAAATGGCTCTTCTGATGTCTTAGCAATCTCTGGTGGAAATTGGTCTGGACTGCAAAATCAACATATAACGTGGTAGGATGATTATCAGCCTCCTTTGGAGAAAAACCTGGGACAGCAGTGGGATGGAGCCCGTGGAAGGTGCCACCTCAGTGCTTGCCCTGCTTTGGAACCCTGCATTTCACAGGAGGGTTTTTTGGGATTCGGGGAAAGATTTTTCTCATGCCATGACATCCAACAGTGGCACATCCTCTCACCAGGGATGAGCAGCTTCCTGCACAGCAAATCCTCATCTGTCTCCATTCAATAATCGTTGGAGACAAAACAAATTACAAATAATGTGCAGCTTTTGCTAAGTTTCGCTGGGAAACTGCTAATTCAGCTTTGTAATTCGAAAGTCTTTTTAAAAGAACAAGTTGGAGGAGGCAAAAATCCTAGGAGGAAAGGCACAAGGGAGGTTTCTGGGAAAACAGGAGGAATGTGGCACCTGGAGGGGTTTTGTCCAGTTCTTTGGGATGAGCTGCCCATGGGAAAGCATAGAGGCATAAAAAGTAAAATAACCTTATTTCTAAATTCATGGCAAATTAAAAAAGGAATCCTACTGCTCTCAGCAGGGTCCTTTATTCCTTTTTAGTTGCAGCTGATGGTTTTTTCTCTTCTTAAAATAATTCTGTCTCCAGGTCTCAATCTTGATGTGGGAACTTTAGGAAACAGATAAGCTTTCAAATATTTTTTTTTAATCAATGCTTTGGCAAGCTGGAGTTGAAATAACATTTAAATTCCGAGAGATGCTGGTGAAATAGAGGATGATCATCGCCAGGTGGGTTTGTAAGTCGGGTTTGAGGCAACTGAGCTGCCTGAGCAGGAGAGGGAATTCACCATACACAGCAAACTGTTATCCCCTACAATATAATATCTGGATTTGAAGCTGATATTTAAAGAGGGCACTTGCTTTACTTATGAGATTAAAGGCAAACGCTCTCTTTTAAAAATGAAGTCATGCTGTGTTTTGCACCTTTTGACACTTATTAACTCAGGTCATTAAAAAGAGGCTAATTAAAAAAGAATGTAAAACAAAAGAGTCATTTGTCTATCGCCGGGCTCGGTTCTTCATGTGCGCTGGCTGGAGGCACTCTCCGTTTAAACCTTGGGTACAGAAAGCACTGGGAGCCACTGGGGCATGCTTGGAGCTTGTCATGGCTCTTGGCGAGCCCGTGGTCCGGCTCATTATGCACCTCATAAAGAGGAGAAGTCATTGTCATCGAAATTAGCTGAAGCTGGAATTTACATTCATGGAAATTTTGGTTTCGCCACCCGTCCTCTGGGGCCGGCCGATAAAGGAAAGCTTTTCCCAGCTGCAGTTAAAGGACGTGAAGTTCAATAAATGCTTAGTGC
>VZDJ01000083.1:1857329-1872329 GCA_008694505.1 Cyanoderma ruficeps | reverse complement strand
GTTTGATTTGGCCCGTGGCGCCAGCTTGGTGGCTGGAATGGCATCTGCCACTGCCTTGGCATCTGCGCAGCGCCGCGGAGCTCAGGGATTGAGCAGTGTCTGGTGTCACAGGACACAAGTGCACGCTCAGAGCTGCTCAGCCCTGTCCTCCTTTTCCTCTCTAAAGAGTGAGCATGGAAAACCAGCGCCAGAAAATATGCTGGTGGAGAGCTCCTTGAGCAGACATGCTAGGGAGGGTCCTGGGTGAGCCTCGAGTGTGGAATGACCCAAATTTCTTCACTGAAAGGGTGGTCAAGTGTTAGAACAGGCTGCCGGGGCAGTGGTGGATTCACCATCCCTGGAAGTGTTCAAAAGCCTTGTGGACATGGCACCTGGGGACAGGGTTTAGTGACTAATTGTTGAACCTGATGACCTCTGAGGCCTTTGCCATCCTAGGTGATTCTGTGGTTCTGTGAAATGGCCAAGCAGGATATGGACGTGTTGGAAGGAGATGGTGAGGGAAGAGTGGCCTCTCAGGGTGCTGAACTCCTGCCCTTGCTGCCTGTCTTTCCCCGCATCCAACCATCCATGGAGAGAACTGGGGACAACCCCTCTGGTCACTCTTGGGCCACGGAGATTGTGGCTGCCCCATCCCTGGAAGTGCCCAAGGATAGGTTGGATGGGGCTTGGAGCAACATGGGATAGTGGGAGGTGTCCCTGCCTGTGGCAGGGTGGAACTGGATGATTTTAAGGTCCCTTCCAACCCAAACCCTTCTATGAAATCCCATCTCTATCCAGGTGAAGGGATGGGTTATCCCAGGCAGGGCACAGCAGAAATCTCCTCCCACGTGTATCCCTGCCCTGCTCCTGTACAAGGATATTTAATTCTATCCCGAAACAAAGGCAGTTGTCGCTCACTGCCTCTGGAGCACGGCTGGGAAAAGTAGACTGTCAAGGGGAGTTTACTTCCTTTGTTAATAAAAGAGAAGAAAAAGAGTTTAAGGATCTTTTCCTGAATATGAATATTAAATAGACTAGTTGTGGGAACCCTGATTTTAATTTCCTATGTCTTTATTTGGAATTCTACTCCCTCTTGGAAAGGTGTCTACTTAAATATAGGGGGAAAGGGAATTTAATGAATTACAAAAAGGGTTATTTTACATGGAAAATGTGTATTCCTGGCTATTTCCATTTAAAGAACATGACATTAGTGTGGAAATTGCCCCTTATGAACAGGTCATTAATGTCAACTCTACTAAAACTGACATCACCTGCTACTATTTTAATTGTGTGTTTTACTAATGCTAACCATTTTCCTGACAATAGAACCCCCCTAAGCTTAATGAATCTTTGCAGAATACATAAACCAAGGTCAATATGTAAGAAATGCCTCAAATGTTAAGAAACTCTCCCCGAGAAGCTGAAAGAAAAGTTTATTATTCTTTTTACATTCATAAGAATAAGAGCAAAAATAGAAATCCTACACAATATGTTTTCCAGATCGTTGTATATAAAAAGCTTTGATGCTTCTGGGAAATCTTTTCGATTAGCTACTATTTTATATGAAGAAAAGGACTTATTTTATCCAGTTACCGTTCCAAGATTTATTCCTTGTTTTCCAATACAAGTGGTATATTAAATAAAAACCAAAAATCCCGAGTACTTCCTTAGTGTCATATGTAACGATCACATTTTTTTCCCATGGTTTGGGGGGTGAGAGGCGGGGAGGAATGGGGGNGGGGGGGGGGGGGGGGGGTGGAAAGAGAGAAAATGAAATCCAGATTTGTAATTCCTAACAGGAGAAATTCGATCCTTTCCAATGTTTAAGTAATATTTCCTGTAAAACATACGAGGCCATCTGCAGAGCTGTTTCCAGACACATTTTGAAGTGGCAAGGGCAACTGAAAGAGACCCGAATGGAGGCTGGCATTTCACCTCTGGGAGATGGAGCATTAAAGGTTTTGAAAAGCTGGTTCTACAATTTTACAAAGTATTCAACCACTGCATAGTTCATAATTTGTTTAATTTACCTACCTTTTATAGGTATGGGGAGGGGGAAATCCGCTCTCCAAGAGACAGTATAAAAACCAAGACAGCTGTAAAAAGCTAATGTACAGCTATCGGGAATGCTTCATGATTCCAGCTGATTGAAAATGTATTTTATTCTTTACAGGCCAAAAATGTTCCCCTAGAAAAACTGTGCAGAGTGAAACATATTTGGGGAGACAACAGAAACACCGAACCCTTTTTGTTATTTAAGTCTATTATGGAATTTTGTTTTATTGTTGGTCTCCAGGGTCACCTTATGAATTCGTGTTACTAAAATGTTACGGCCTCACTATAATATTCACTTTGTGGAAGGGTCTGCATTTACCAAATCTCATCCGAGATCGAATATAAATGAGAAACTTGCATCTCTCTTCAAGGAATATATTTTAGACTGTTTTCTCCCCCTTTTGGAATTACAGACAGATTCTAAAATTGAATTCTTTTTCTTGTGCCAGGATCGGGTAAAATGACTGAACACTTAGGCTTACCTTTGATACATGTCTTAAATTTAAAATTTGCATCACTCAAATAGTTAACTTCAGGGCCAGATTCTGCCCTCAGCTGTGCATATTTGGGAACCCCATTAACTTCCCTGGAAAATAATGTTATACTGTTTGGATGCACTGGAATGAGATACATTACAATGTTACCTTCTGTCATTCCCCTGTAAAACTCAGTCTTTGCTGCAATTTTTATTTTGCTGGCTGGTGTAGTAGCCCTTTTATTCTGTCAGTGCCAACTGGCCTGCTGGATATTTGTACCTGTCCTCTCCCGTCTCTGGTGGTGCTGTTAGGATTAAATACGACGAGTAGAATAAAAACTGGTAGTGCCCGTGAAATTTAAAAATTGTCATCTGGTTGATTTTTTTAAACCATGTTTGCAAAGGCATTTCTGTAACTCAGATGGTTCTGGTCGGAACTGGGTGCACGTGGGGAGAGGCAGTTGTGGGTCCCTGTCCCACACACACCCTCCTTGGTGCCCCAGGTCTCCAGCAGCTTTTGTCAAAATTACCTTGAGCAAAATATTCTCCAAGAGTGGAGAATTCATGGCATGAGTTGCTCCAGTGCTCATTTATTAATATAATGAAGTTCATTTCAGTTTCCACGCAGTGCTTCTGTCTCTGTTTTTCACCTGTGAGAGGGCAGGGCCCCCTTTTATCAATTTTCTTGGCTTCACACAAGTTCTTCTTTTTGTAGACACCAGAGGCAGGATGATCCCACCACGAGGCCAGGGCTATCGCTCATCCAAGGATCTAAATCCTGTGGGATAATTTGGGGTTTGGAGAGATGCTGAGTTTCACACAAAGCAGCGGGGTGAGTTATTACAGCCTCTCCTTGGCACTCCCAGTGCTGCCAAGGGCCACCAAACCTCACCACCCTGAAAATGGGCAAAACTTCCACCCCTTCCCTCAGCTCGTCTTAATTCCTCCTGTTTGAGCAGAATTTATGACACTGAATTTCAGAATTAACACAGAGCGAGTGGGACGGCACATAGGAAATAATTTTCCAGCTTCAAGGGGTGGGTTTTTTGTGGCCTCTTTTCCATCCCACCAGCTGCTTTTGGCTGGCACTGCCACGGCCTCGCGCTCTCTGATCCCGCACGGAGCCGGAGAAGCGCCTTCAGAAATGTCACTTCCATTTCCTCCCGAAAGCAAAACACTTCCTACAAGGAAAGCACACATTACAGCTGAATTATAAATGAGGGCTGGTGTTTCTGCGAGGTACAAATCGCAGGCATTCTCCATATTGTTAGAATACCAATTTTATTTTCCTGGTGTGCAGTACCCGGTGCAGCGCGGGGTCCCCGGAGATGAGCGCCGTCCTCCCGAGATTACTTCAGCATTGCATTACTGCTATCACATATCCATTACATATACTCTTTCAGACAAGTGGAAATGTTTTCACAAAAACAATCTGGAATCTTGGCTTAAAACCCAAGCTTGCTGTCAAGGCAAACAGAGTAGCCTCAAAGAGGACTTATTTCTATTTTGTTCAGACAAGTATGTTGTTTCTGGGTTATAATAAGGGGAAATATAGCAGCTATCAGTCTTCAGTTTATTTGACAAGCTTCCTCTGACAGAGCTAGAGGAATAAGCCCTGGCCCTGCAAACTCGTTCTCCTTCAGGTATTCCCTTTGGCTCCAGCACTTTTATTAGTGTGATTAAGGGCCACACACATATTTACAGGACAGGAGTCGCAGGATGGGATGATGATATATTTCCTCGGCTGTTACTTATTTTTGCAAAGTTTTAAAGGCCTTTGCTGTTCCCAGAGCTTGTCTCTCTCTCTCAGCCAGTGCTCTAAGAGCTTGTCCCGTCACCTATCAAACAAGGTCAATGAGCAGGTTATAATCAGATGCCAAATAAACAAATGCAAACTTGAAATCGAGTGATTTACTGTCCACTTTCATTAAGTTCTTCCCAAGGAAGCAAACACTTTATGCAGCACAAGGGACCTGTGGATAGGGTCAGCGGCCGTGCTGAGGCAAGACGTGGTGTGATGGTTTTCACCCAAATGGACTTTAATGACTCTGAGTGTGAAGGGAGAGCTGCCTCGTGTGGGGAAAAGCGCCTGGAAACAGAGCAGCATCTCTTCACCTTGCAGAGAATTCTCCTTTGGAAGGTGCGTGGAGTTTTAACATTCATGTGTTTACATTACTCGCAGTTTTCTCCTCTTTAGACCGGAATTTTCCCTGTGCTATCAGCTAAAAAATTAAAAAGAAAATAAATGGGAGTTTGTAGCTTCATTATAAAGCTCAGCCCATCTTAAAATTAGAATTTCAATTTGTTTAAGAATTCCAGCATGAAGCTGGCAGCGCTCTCAAGGAGCAGGACACCTTTGTGTGGTGAGCGTCTGGCCTCAGTGGAATAAAAGGAGCAATGAAAAGTCAGGGAGGCTTTTAATATATCTGTGCTATGTGTTTTCCTAAGGGATGGTAGGAATGCATCACCCTCACAGGATGGTCTGGGATGGAAGGGACCTTGAAGCCCACCCATTCCCACCCCTGCCATGGGCAGGGACACTGCCCACTGTCCCAGGCTGCTCCAAGCCCCAATGTCCAACCTGGCCTTGGGCACTGCCAGGGATCCAGGGGCAGCCACAGCTGCTCTGGGCACCCTGTGCCAGGACCTGCCCACCCTCACAAGGAGGAATTTCTTCCTCATGTCCATTAATACACAAAAACCTGGTGTAACAACATCTCAGCACTCTACTGGCCTGTTACACACAGGGAAGTGAGTCCAGGTTTTGGCTCCATAAATCACGGCGCTGGAGCACTGCTCGGGAAAGGCATGTCACTTGGACAACACAAAATATTGAGCAACTTGAATTGTTTTTCCATGAAGCTTATCCCTTGATAGCACTTTCCTTTCTTATATCTCCTTAATACAGCGCAATTTCAATGTTTTCTAGGCAGAGTTATAATGCTCTTTTCCAGCACAGTGTTGGCTGCAATGTGGGTGCTCCGGCGAGAGGCTGTGGTTTGCTTCTTTGCCATTTTTGTGATTCAAGTTCAAAACAGCAAATTTGAAATTTTGCAAATATCATTTACCAAAGCAAAAGCTTTGCCCTCAGTTTTTCTGTATTTGTTTTATAAATTTTCCCATTCCCATGTTTCAGAAAATTTCCCAAATGAGACTGAGCCAAAATATTTTTTTCTCTCTCTCTCTCTTTTTTTTTTCCTAAAGGTTGCATAAATATTTCACATGTATCTCCCTTTAATTAGATCATAACATTGTAAAGTGGCAAAGAATCTTCTCTTTCCCCAAATTAGACATGAGAACCACAAACAAATTAATTTGTGTCTCAGGGTTTTGACTGGGCCTCTTGGCCTGCTCCAGCACTAATACAGGCACTCGTGACCCTCTGGATTTCAAACGCCTGAGGGTAAAAAGCAATTATAAAAACATGACTCTCCCAGATCAGCTTTCGAATCTGCCTTGTCTCTGTTTTATTGATGGGAGATTGAAGGAAGATTCAAATCAGCTATCCTTCAATTCTTTACCAGCAGCAAAATACAGAAATCATTAGCTTTTTCTGTGTAAATGACTTTGTCCTGCTTTATTATTCAAAACTGGCCGGGCATTTGACTTGGAAAGACCATGTTGAATATTTATTTCAAGTTTTGGTCCTCGTAAATAGCATGGTGCTTTGCACCTTATTTTCTTTTTTCTTTTTCAGACTAATTTTTTGCAACAATTAGAGCGGGAACTAATTAATACGCGGGATTTTTTTTTTAATAGCTAAAGAACACACACTGATGTAAATTAGGATGATCTTGCTCTCACAGGTCTATTGTTATGGTAAGGAAGCCCTGCTGCACAACCATTTCCCAAAAAAAAAAAATCAGGGGAAATAATTAAATATCTAGTTTATTTTATTTCTCTGTGTGATTGCTGATGTGCATTTAGTGAGAAGCCAGGGTGGGGTGAGAACAAAATATTCTCTTTAAACCCCAGTGTAATTACATCTCCTCGTGGTGGTAAGTGTAATTAGATCCCAAAAATGGGAGAAGAGGAGGGTTTGGTTTAGAGAGGAAGAAAGAGGAGAGGGGCAGTGGGAAATGCTCTTGGAGCAGCCAAGCTTGGAGAGGAAACTGGGCTGAGGTGGGATTATATTTTTAATGAGTCTAAATTGTAGAATTATTAAGGTCAGAAAAGAGCTCCAAGATGATTGAACCCAACCTTTGACCTAAGGTTGGATCCTTTTGGTTCCACTGGGTGGATCAATGTGGGAACACTCCCAGGGTGTGAGGCACGAGCGGGGAGGATCTCCATGTGTGGGGATCTATCAAGGATGTCCCTGTGATATTTTAACCATAACAATCCTGAAAAGCTTCAGGTGAGATCTGTGCAGCTCCAGGAGGGAAGGTGTGACGAGAGGGTGTCGTTTCCTTGGCAGAAGCTGAAGACCTGGGCTAGAGAAAATCCTTTTTCACCCGAAGTGGGTGATGACACCTGAGTGTGGGAGAGGCTTGTCCCTATGCCAGTCTCTTCTTATTTCTCTCTCTATTCAGAATAACACGAGGGTTGCACGTTGATTTCAGTCCAAGTGACAGCACAGTCCACGCTGTGGGTGGGTCACATTTCCAAGGCATCAGATAAATCCAAAGGACTCCAGGTGTAAAGGTGGAGTCAACAGTTTGTGTCCAAGTGAGCTCAGCCTCCGGCCGATCTGTCGCCTCTCTAAATCCTTCTGGGCTGGTCCTGCAGATAAAAATTCTGCATCTCTCAGATGGGGGCTTTTTAAAAATGATACAAGGCAGACATTCAATTTTAAGAAGCTGGAGCTTTATTTTTGGAATCCTAGAATGTGTACGGAATTTAAAAAGCCTAAAGCCATAATGTTTTACTGCTCCTTTGATAAAATTTATATTTAATCATATCTTAAAAACTGTTCTCATTCTGCCACTTGATGTTACCAACCAAGCGGAACCCATCAATGCAACACTATCTATCAGCCCTTCTTTTATTTCACTCTCCTACAACTCCTTTTTTTTAATGGCACATCCTTTAATGAATTACACTGGAGTTTCTGGGAAGTCCAAATGAAAATCATGCTCCTACTGAAGGTGGATCGGTTACCCCCAGGTTTTTCATTTGTTAGAAGCAAAATGCTGAATCTGACACATTTATGTTGCAAAACCCCCAGCACAGACCAATCTTTTAGTCCTTTGTCTTGAAGCTGCATAATCCAGAATTTGGTAATAGGGACTTTCTCCATTGTTTTCAGATCTTGGAAAGGTTTGAGTTGGAAGGGACCTTAAAGCCAATCCAGTGCCACCCCTGCCGTGGCAGGGACACCTCCCACTATCCCAGGCTGCTCCAACCTCAATGTCCAACCTGGCCTTGGGCACTGCCAGGGATCCAGGGGCAGCCACAGCTGCTCTGGGCACCCTGTGCCAGGGCCTGCCCACCCTCCCAGGGAACAATTCCTGCCCAATCTCCCATCCAGCCCTGCCCTCTGGCAGTGGGAAGCCATTCCCTGTGTCCTGTCCCTCCACCCCTTGTCCCCAGTCCCTCTCCAGCTCTCCTGGAGCCCCTTTAAGCCCTGGCAGGGGCTCTGAGCTCTCCCTGGAGCTTCTCCTCTCCGGGTGAGCACCCCCAGCTCTCCCAGCCTGGCTCCAAAGAGGCTCCAGCCCTTGGAGCATCTCCATGGCCTCCTCTGAATCTTCATCTATAGCTTTTATTGAGAAGATGGGGTTTAGGAAATCCTTCAAGAAAATGTGGGAGCGTTGTGTGTGGTGATTGACAGCCTGGGCCAGTGACGATGAGCATTGGGAGCTTGGCTGAATTTCCAGTGCTGCCCATTTGCTGCTGGTGGTTTTAAGATTACAGAAGATTTTATGCAGAGAGGTACAGGTCTCTTTATCAAAACTGTGTCCTTAAAACACTGGTTAGACTAATTAAAACCTCTCCTAAGCCCTCCCTGCAGCTACACCTGTTAACTCTGCTGTTGTCCCGTTGTTGGATGCATGTCTGGGGATGGACCCTGGACTTTGTCAATGTGTCGTTCATGTTACCGTGGCAAGAATGAGTTAAATCACTGCTCTCCATTTTTTTTTTTTTCCAGAACTGAAACTTGTCCAGCAAAGTTGGTGGTCTCCATAAGAAATTCAAACTCTCTGCTGACCAAGTGAAAACACACATGTGCATGGATCAGACATATACATAATCTTGGCCGAAAATCAGCATCAGTGACAATTTCACTCAGTGAAATCTTAATTTTGATCCCTGCTCTTAAAAATCATGTTTGTCTCAGGAATTTTACTTTTTTACATAAAGCTGGGGGGGGGGAAGTTTGCAAATTCTTTCCCTCAGAAATACCCAGCGTGGACCGCGCCGCTAAAAAAGCTGCCGGACCGCTGGCGATCGCGTTCCAGTGTAATTCCTCCAGCTAAAAAGGATTTGTTCTTACTTTTGATAAACACATAAGTAAAAGTCTGGTCTTTTCATGCCTGTCTCTTTTCCTGGATGAGCGGGGGATCTCCCAGTGCTGTCTGTTCTTTTCCTCTGTGCTTTGCAGGCTGGGGAATCGCGCGCCAGGCTCGGCTCCGCGGCCTCTGAAGAGGCAACATTAAAGTCAGCACTTGACTGCGCTGAATTTTACAGGATTTTTTTTTTTTTTCCTTCCACCCAACTCTGATATTGATATCTTTTAAGTGAAGGGAGTAAATGAGGAATCTTTCTTTAAATTATTGACTGGGCGTCAAGCGGAGAGATAAATGAAAAATATCTTTATCCCTGACAAAGGTTTGGGTTGAATTGAGTTAATCTTGGGGCTGTGGCCCTTTCCAGTATTGTTTAGGGTGAGCTAAGTGTGTGAGAAGGATTTGTGTGGGGGAGAGGAAATATAGCCTAAATTTTAGTGCTGGGGACATGAGAAGAGATTTTCCACGTTCCTAAATAATTTTTCAACGAAATCAGCACAGAGAAAGAGGAGGAGGGAGTTGAATTAAAAACCAAACAACTTGGCATTGCTTCGCTTTCCTCTTTCTCCTCCCTCAGCATTTTGCAGTCATAATTAAAGCATTTCAGATCAAAAATTTGGGGGTGAGAAGTTGGACGAGAGCCCCAGTATAAGAGAATTCCATCAGCAGGAGCTGAGAGCCCACAGAAGGTCCCGAAAGGTCCCAAAAGGGACGGGGACATCTCTGCTCTGCAAGGACCCAGCAGGAACTGCTGGGAGAGGCTCAAAGCAGCTCAGCTCACTCCCAGGCTTATTTTTCTTGAACAGTCTTGACTTATTCTCGAGGAAAAAAACAGAGATAAGGGAAAATACATAAATGGTTGTGTATTTTTAGGAAAATTTGGGAAGGAAAGAAGACGCCGTGACAGGTTTTGTTCTTCCAGTAACGTCTCCGTCCTTCGTTTCAGTAAAAGAAGACTTTAAAAATCTGCTTTTCTGTGTATGTAAAATTCCTGCGATACAAATTTGATCACATTTGCAAGGATTAAAGGATTTGATGTGCAGAATGCATTCTCTTCCTAAGCATGACAAATGGAAGCAATTTACAGATGGCTTCTGAATATTTTCCTGAAATTATTTTACTGTTCTGTTTTGGTTTGGCTTTTTGTTTTGTTTTGGGGTGGGTTTTTTTGTGGTTTTTTTTCTTTCTCTTCTTGCGTGCCACTAGAGATCGGCATATTTTTAGACATTTAAGCAATCATAATGTCAACATAGGGGCTTAAAAAGGATCCTGCATAACTATCGAGTAGCCAAATTACTCATGACTGGCAAAACAAAACGAATAAAGTCAGGCCTGAAGGCATTGAGAAAGCAACTTTTTGCATCCAGCTTTCGTATTCCCTTATTCCCTTGTTTTTTTCCGAGGCTTTGGGCATCTCTGCATATCCATTATGTTAGTTTTATTTCCCCCCAAACCCTCCTTTGTATGGCACAAAAACGAATTGTGTATTACAGGAGTGCTCCCTCCTAAACCTATTATTGGCTTAACGCATTAATAATTTTGAATACACATCTTTTACTCCAGGAACAGCGGCAGGATCTTCCCGAACTTCCAGGTGTTTATATGAAATTAAAATAAATGTGGGGTTTTGCATGTCCTCAGTTTCAGGTTGTGTGCAGCCAGACTTTCTCACATTTACAAATTGACTAAAGCTTTGTGTTTCATCCCTGAGGACCCGGGAGAGTTGGGGATAAGTTCCCTACCTTTGAAGAAGTTGTCTCTCCTCTAACACACATTTTCTGACTCCACTGGTCTGACTCTTCAAGGTCATCAATGCCGGGAAATTGTCACCCAAAGAAGAGCTGATCATTTTTCCCCTTTTTTCTCCCTGGTTTTAGTTCTGCCTGGGCTCCGGCAGCGGTTCCCTCACATCTGGATTTTACACGTTTCAGCCACGCCGTGTCCCCGTCCCAGGCGTTTACACGGGGACGAATAAAATGTGATAAACGAGCGTTTGCACAGTGCAATAATCGTGTTTTCCTTCCTGGGTTTGGGCAGGACGTTCCCGACAAAGCCGGGTTTGTCAGCACATCCTAAACTGGGCTTTGTGATTAAAAACAACAGCACCAGCAGCAGGGCTCGGAGCTGCTGCTGCTGTTAAAGAGGTTTGAGATGAAATGAACATTTCAAAGTTAGTTATAGCTTCTTAAATTAATTTATTTTATTTTCTTAAAAACATCCAGATCTCAAGACCAAAGCTTGGGTATCTTTTTAATCATGGTCAGACTTTCTTCTAATGTCCACAGTCCTAATTTGCTGGGAACATTAAGTAGCAGGAGCACCACTCATTTGATTTAGGGTTTCTATCAAGGAGAATAAGATCCAAACCATAATTCCACAGGTCCCCTGCAAGTAAGCCTTTGGAGTTACAGTGATCACTGATGAAAAAAAAAAGGGAAGGAAATTCATTAACAAATAAAAATCCTAATATTTAGATATGTCAAAGACTCTTTATGCCTTTTGCTTTTATGACTGATTGAAGAAGTTAATTTCAAATCAAGGATGCACAATGATGGATAAAAGAGTTCCCTATAATAACAGGAACTCATGTAAATGTAATCACTGGAAGTTGTTTCAACTCCTTATAAAAGGAATTGGAAATAAAATATTGATTGTTTGATGATAACCAAAAAAAGAATAAAACAGAAAGAGGACGGAGAGAGAATCCAAAGGGTTTTGCAAAGATACTTTTGCTCGACTTTTGGTGTAATTAGAGAAACTTCTTGCAGCATGGGGAAAACTGCGTGTCCAAGTGAACAGAACTTGGTGGTACCAAATTCCAAATCCCATCTCAGGAGGAGGGATCTGGCAGGACTGAGTGAGACAGTGGGCAAACACGAGGGGAAAAAGGGTGATGGAAAGCTTTGGAAAACATCTTTCCAGCAGCAAGACAGTTGCTTGTCCCTCTGGCTTGTCTTTAGCTGAATTTTCTGTGACAGAAGGGAAAAACCCAACACCCTTCATTAGCCTTGTAAATCCTGGCCTAGAAAGCCCCAGGGAGCTTGCTCCCAAGAAAAAGAATCCTTTGCACAATAACTGCACATTTTCAATCAGTCCTCTTGATCCCTGCTTTTGCTTATTCCCAAGAATCTGCCAAGTCTGTTGAACTTCCTCAGAGTGACCCTCCCATTTAATTCACGGGCCATTTTGTATTTACAGGGAGGTCAATAAAAGCTTTCCAGAGCTCCAAACCTCCCAGTAATGGTTGTCCTGAGCAATCCAGCCTGAAGAGCCCCAACAGGAAATTGGTAAAGCAGCAGCCAATTTCCTTTTGCTTTTTTACTGCCTTTTGGTCTTCCTGCTCTGCTCATATCCCCACTGCTGAATTATTCTAGAGCTGGTGGGATATTTCCAGCGCCACATATGGAGGAGAGCTCATATCGATCCCAGAATTTCGTGTCAGGTTAATCAAACATTGGGTTTATTTAATTAACAATAGATGTAAGGTTAAAGCAAAAGAGCAACGATGAAATCTGGTTTCCGCTCTGATTTTGTTAGTGTGACTTTGGACCAGCTATTATACAGATCTTTTGTTCCTCTTCCTTAAAATTTGGGCAATGCCTGCGGATTTTCCAGGCTGAGGTTGAGGAGCTTTGAAACCTTTGGGCACGGGGAGCAATATAACGGGATGATACCCTGAACTTCTGCCATCTGCTCCCGTTTCTAAACACAGAAAAGGATATTTGTTATTGGGAAGAGTGAGGCCGTGGCATTATGAAATATTTTAGTTAATAAACTCGCTTCACAGAGGCTGCAGCCACACTGGCAGTAACTCACTGGAACAGCTCTGCGGAGTGAATTGCTGACACTGAGTACCAGATGTCCCCAATAAATGCATTTCCAGGTTGTTCCCTTCAGATGGTGGCCAGCCTGGTCCTGCTGCCTGCGGCCCCATTTCTGCCTGGAACACCAATCCCAGCTTAGTCTCAGCCCAAAGAGATGCAGCTGGTGTGAGGCTGACCCTGTCAGGGAAACGGGGACACGTGGGACCTGGCCTTCAAAAGCCACTCCCAACCCCAACTCCACCGATGGCATGGATGCACTGAGGGAATTCCCAGCCGCCTCTCCCGCCATCCCAGGAGAGCCCCAAGTGCTAATTTGGATGCCTGGGCTGCCCAGAAGTGTCTGGGGAGTGTTTAGCATCTTGGAAAGCCCTGGTTGTCTGTGACAGCAAAAGTCCTGAGTGCCCAAACTAATCAATGCTGATGTTGAAGGCACCTAATCCTGCACCTCCCTCCGGACTCACAGCCTCAGACCTTTGTTTAAGATCAAAAAATTCCACGCAATCTTCTCCCAAAATAGGCAGAACAGAGCAGAAACAAAGCAGGTGTTTAAGGAACAACTGCATGTGGCACTCAGTGCTCTGGTCTAGGTGACAACGTGGTGATCAGTCATGGGTGGGACTTGACGTTCTCAGAGGTCTTTTCCAATTGATCCTGGGATTCTGGGATTCTGGGATTCTGGGATTCTGGGAAGACTAGCAGGGGGTGGTGGTTGTGTGTTCTCTGCTGTGATAACAATGATCACAGCACAAAGTTTTGGTCTCTGCTCATGTAACTTTTCTGTATTTCCTTCAATAGCTACTTAAAGCAAAATAAATGAAAAAACTCTTTAAGCTTGGTCAGGGACCTCTTTGCCTCAAGGAAGTCTCCTAAATCTGTATCCTTGTATTTCTAGTCATAAGGATGTCCCTTTTCCCCCCTGAAAAGTAGGATTTTGCCAGCACGAGGAATGCACTTTTATCCCAAACAGAAATTGCTTGGAAAGTTAGAGAGAAATTAAACTCTCCTTCCCTGGTTGGTGCAAACCCGTTTAAACCCGAGTCTTTGCATACCATGGATGGATATTTTGGCTCTGTTTGGGAAGTAAAAACCTCCCATTCCTGTCTTCCATCTGCCTGTGCCAGGTACAGCTACAGGATGGGAGCCTTGACAAGATGTAGGAACTTCGTGTGGGTGCAAAGCTATGTTTGAAATGACCTTTAATTAAAACTATTAATTTAAGAGTTGAAGGCCCCAGGATTTCTTCATGAATAAGCAACTGAACGGGAGTTTTGAACTCTAAGATTTAGACTTGGTCGCTCCACACATCCCAGTTCCTACACCTGTGTCCAGGTTTTGTCCTTATTATCATTATTCTAAACGATAATCATTATTCTAAACGATAATCATTATTCTAAACAATAATCATTATTCTAAATGATGTCTTTGCTGTTGCTCAAGGGATGGACATTGCTGTAGATCCTGGTGTAAAAGGAGTGCCATGACAACAACTTTTCCTTAGCCACAGGACACTGTTTTCTCACTATTGTCAGGTCTCTTTGTCTTTAGACTGACACGTTTTCCGTTCATTTTGTGGGAATCAAAAATATTCTAAATTGAGATTATTAAAGAAAAAGAATATGGTGGAGCAATACCATTTATATTAATTTTGCTTCATGCGCAACTAAAATTCAGGGTCAGACCTGAAGTTTCCCCGCAGCACTCAAGGCCTTTGGTCCTTTGCTTCTGACTTTTGAAGCCTGAGAAGAAAACATAAATCGGAATAATCATGGTTGTGATTCCCGGAATTTATTCACTTATGGAAAGAAAGGAAGCACAGCCAAGCCTCTCACGTGGAGGAGATTGCAGCCACCAAGTCTAAAAGGATTGGGTTACCTGTCTTGTCTCGTGTTGTCTTTTGTGCTAGTTATGTATTGCTTCAAAGGTACAAAAATAACAGCTCTCATGTCTGAAATGTTTTCCTTAGTTTTGCCTCTTGGTCATAAAAAAAGTAATCTGATCTTTTTTTTTTTTTTTCTTGTGAGGTTTTCTTGTAGGTTTTCGCTCTTCTTTGTGTCCTCAGCCTTGAGTTTAATTTTTGTCAGTTAACCTCCTGCCTCAAACACAGATTTTCTCTTCAGGCTACCACTTTGATTCCTCTCGTCAGTCCCAAACTTAGCAAAACTATGGATGTGCATATTATTTTTTTCATAATTACCAAGTTTATTCTCCCTTTTTTTTTTTT
>VZDJ01000083.1:1794090-1854905 GCA_008694505.1 Cyanoderma ruficeps | reverse complement strand
CCCCTCCCCTCCCCATTTTTCCCTTTTCCCTGCTTTTTTCCCCTTTCCCTGCTTTTTTCCCCTTTTGCCTTCCTCTCTTTTTCCTTTCCCCTTTCTCTTTCTTTTTTCCTTTTCCCCTTTTTCCTCCCTTTTCCCTTTTTTCCCCTTTTTTCCCTTTTCCCTTTTCCCTTCCCCTCCAATCATCCACTCTCCACTGCTCCACCCTCCTTGCTGGTGGTTCTGTTAGATCCTCACTTGTTACATCTCAAAATTGAATCAAACCCTCCTTTGTGCTGACAACTTCATTGTACTCAGCGCTCAAAATATCAAAGGCTGAATGCTAAATGTTCCTAATGCAAAGTGTCAAGAGTGCAGTCCGGGATAATAGAATACATGTCTTGCAAACTTGCACTTTAATATGGCAAACTACTTGGTCAGCAAGCAAATTAATTCATTTATGATTCGATATTATTGCCAGCAGTGGGTCAGCTCGTGCAGGCAGCTCTGTTGAATTTTGCTGCTGCTCATCTGCTCCATTTGTAGGTGCCTCCCAGAAAAGGAATGTTTGGGATCAGCTTAGGGGTATTATTCCAGTGTTTTCCCTTCTATATATCACTTCACCTTGTTTTTTAATAATTTTTCTTTTTCCCGAATGCGTCTCCACCGTTCGAAGGGACCAAACCACACTTGCTGTAATTATCTGGTTATCCTTTGGAAATTCCAGTTGTTGTGCCGCGTGAATTGATTGTGCAGATGTTTAAAACACGAACAGATGAATGCAGCGAAATGTTGTCAGTGCTGTGTTGTCTCCCACAGTTCCACAAAGAAACTTGAACATATTTTCTGGCAGAGCTGCTCGTTTTCCCAAGGAGGATATTTGCAATCCTACCTCTGTAGTTTGTGAATATCGAAATGAATGGTAAATATTAACCTCTGAGAGCTAGAATAATGTGAAAAATTACGAAAGTAAATGTTAGCAGAAATATCTGTTACACAGGCAAAGAGAGAGACAGCACTGAAAGGATTTATGTTATTTTTTGAGTCTTGGCTCGTGCAGGAAAGTTGTGAATCTTTCGATTGAAAGGAAAGGAAGGCACAATTTTTCAAAAGCAGCCTTGAAGGTTTGTTTTTCAGAGTTCAGCGACCTGATTGAAAGAACAGCTCTCTGTAAAAATAATTATGGAAGGAGGAAAAAAAAAAAAAAAAAAAAAANTGTAAAAGTTACAACTGCAAACAGATTTTCATTCTCTTGTACAAAAAAAAAAAATAAAAAACAACAACCCAACCCCAAAACCAAATGGTGAACAAATTTTATTGTTCTCTTTCTTACAGGAAAAAAAGACTTGGTGACCCTTTTGACTGTGTCCTCCTTGATTGATACTCCTTATAAGAAGCACACATCTGTAACTTATTTTTTCATCTCTCACTGATGTCTCAGAGATGGGTATATTGAGGTCCTGCCCGATGCCGGAACGGGGTCGAATAATCTTCTGCTAAAACAAATACCCGTAAGTGAAATAATTTGGAAGTATTTACAGGACAGTTTTTAAAGCGGAGATGCAACACTGATTTTTTGGAGATGAAAGATGAACTTTGGCTTTTGGGCATGGTGTGTGTCTGATTAGGATGTTTCTTAGAGAAACGCCTGTTCCATCACTGCGCTGCTTTTAGGTGATTTTCAACAAAAAATTGATGGTGAAATTGGAGTGACAGAAGATATCCTGGTCCCTTCCTTTAGGTGGGATTCTTCCTGCTTTCCTAAAGCATTGCCAAAACGAGCCCTGCTCCTCCACTGCATCCAGGGGCACAAAATGCCTCGGCCCTCAGCACATTTCAAACCTCGAGCTGGCTTAGCTGAGCTGCTGCAGCAAAAAAAGTTGGAGATGAACTTGTAGCCCGTGACAGAACATCATCTCCACTGTTGCCTGCTCCTTCTTTCCGGGCAGCCTGGTGGTCTTCCTGCCACAGCCATCTCCCTGTCATCCATTTCCTTTGTCCCATCCCAGAAGCAGCATCAGCAGAAATACACTGGAAGATCACAGTGGGCTGGAAGCCAATGCAGATTTATGTCTTTGGTTTTTTCTTTTTTTTTTTTTTCTTCTTTGTGAGCTGCCTTTGATTTAAAGAGCAGCTTTTTATCACGGCTGAGGTGTTGATCCAGGGACCAGGGCTTGGCAGAGGGCTCCTGCTGACTGGCCCCTGGAAGGACATTTGGCCCAAACTCTGCTCGTGTGCTGGGTTCCTGCCTGCATAAAACCCATTTGATGCTCTCTTCTCCTTGGAAATTGTCACCGAGGGAGGTTTTGGGTTGGTTTATTCTCTCATGGATGGTGATTCCCAACTTCTCCTGTGTGAACCTTTTCTGACAGGAGGTGATGCAGGATGGCAGCTCAGAGTGCCAGGAACAGCAGGGTGGGGATGCCCCCTACATTCAGGGGAGATCAGGACAACCCCTGTGACAACCACTGGTCGACATAGGGTTCAAATGATTAATACGGATTTTGTGAGTGCTGATCACATCACCACCTAATTTGCATTTGGAGAATAATTTCACATTCCACTGGGCTTGGGGCTAAAGTTGTTGCACCCGAGCCGAGCTTAAATCTAACTTTTTCCCAAAGTATTTTACCGAGCCAAATTTGTTCAGGTACCACCAAAAGTGAAAGCACTGAGCAGCAACTAACCCAAGACATTTGTCATCAGCCCCTCCATGTCTGCAAGTGCTCATGTGTCTGCTGTCCCCAGCCTTTGCTGTCGTGCTGTTGTCCCGTCACTGACATCACTCGTGTCTTTAGATGCGCGCTCCGCGTTTAATATTAATCACTACGGTTTGTACGTTGACTTTTTCCCTTTTTGCTCCTGGCTGAGGGGTGCTCAGGGGCCCCGAGCTCGTCCTTCCCTGGCAGCCAGCGAGGCAGAAGGAGGGAAGTGCATTAGGAGCCCCCTGAGGAGGAGGCACAGCACTTAAAGGACAGAGATGCTCTTGGGGCGTGGTGGCGGGGAAGCGGGGCTGTTTGGGGGGGTTCGGGCTGCATTAGGGACAGTGGTTGTGCTTCCCGTGCCTGCCCAGCATGTTCTTCCTCCCTCTGGAACATCCCAGGGCAGGTTCTTCATTCATCAGGAAGCAAAACTTCCCAGGGAAGTGGAGTGGAAGGTGGGACCGTGCTGGGAGGTCTGGCAGATCCATCAGGAGTGGGAAACCTTGTCTGATTTGATCTGGAGAGGTGCAGGCTCTGCATGGAGCCAGGGGATGGCAAATTCCTGTGTTTTTGTAGGCAATTGGGCAATGTGTCCTGTTAGGAAAAGCCCACAAGTTCTCAGAGGCTTCTCACCTCCTCCACCTCCTCATCAAACCCACCTCCACGCAGAGGGAAAGTCACAGAGTGACTTCAACTCGTTTAGTTGTCACTTGGCTGAATGACAACTCATTTAGTCATCAGCACAGACTAACACGAGATGTCAGGGTTGCTCTTCAGACAACAGAGACGTTGGATTATTGTCTTTTAGATACTTCCACCGTGATTAAATCCATAACAAAGCGTTATTCCTGATTATGGCTTGGGCTGTCGTTCCATCTGGGATTTTTTTTCTCAGGTGTTTTGCCGGGTTCTCCTTCCCCTGGGATGCAAAGGACACGTGTGGGGTCTCTGCCCCCCACTGCCAGGAAGCTTCCAGCCCCCTCTCCCATCCCACAGCCACCACAGAAGGTGCTGGAAGAGCCACTGCTGACAGTGACTCCCACAAACCACAGGGAAAAGCCCAGAGTTGAGATGTCTATTAAATACACTTCAAACAACACCGCACCGGATCCGTTATGAATATTTTAAAATAGGTTCTTAAAATTAGGAATTGCCTAGCGAAGGCAGTCATTAGTGCAGGTTTCATTAGGACGGCAAGTTATCAAGTTACCAACTCATTTAAATTATATCTATTGAAATATCCTTTTTACATAAAACAGGGGGCATCGGGCTTGTAAAATAGACTGGGGCTTAAATGTAAGCTAATAAATATCTAATAAGTTTCCAGCACGTGTTTAAACTGATCTAACAGACAATATTCTGAACAAATATTGTACCGTGTAACCGGAGCGGCCTCGGACAGCCCTGGAAGCAGGTGGGGATCATTTTATTTGCTTTTTCCAGGTCTTCCCATGCCACGACCCCTCCTGGGTCCTGCTGCTTCTCTAAAAGCACATTTACACACCCAGCCTCTACCTGAGCCCAGCACCTGACTCTGTTTCCCCAACTAATTCATCAAGGAGCCCTCCGCGTGCCTTGGGTGCCTCATATCCATTATCCTCATTTAATAGTTTAGCCCAAGGATGTCTTTCAATATAAACAATCTTCCACAATGCTTAGGTAGCACGGCTGTGCTTCTCTTTATAGCAAATGGAAAGGGTCTGAAAGCATTTGACCAGGTTTTGAATCATGGGGCACACGACAGAGCAGGCACAGAACCTGCCCAGGTTTTATTTGAGGTGGGGGACATTTCCTCCCGCCAGTGCCGCATCTCCCACGCCGACAGAAATTCATCCGACATGTGCTCAAGTCATTTTCTCCCTCTGACTTTTAGCCGGCCACGTAGACTTTTAAACCACCCTTTCTGCCTTAAATGTAGTTTTAAATTGCACCTAATATTTGGTAGGTAATTCTTTAAAGCTGTTAGCACCTATTCACAGTGTAAGTAGGGGGATTTTTCTTTTTCATGTGTGCCTTCTGGGATGTTAAAGGATCCAAGACTGGGGATGCAATCTCAATCCAGAACTGATCTCTGCAGTTTCCTGCAAGGGTGAAATGGGAAAAGTAAAATATTACCTTATTAAAAATTGCTCAAAACACATCTTCCTTGTTAAATATGCAGAGCTATTCAAAAATATTACCTTTCTGGGAACAGTAACAATACTCTGATTGCCTGAGTTACTATTTCCAGGACTTGGTTTACTGCTAAGGAAAAATTAGGACTCCAGGTGAACAAAGGAATTCCTGCATTTTCTGAGGATCAAAAAAATGAACACCCTATACTCTGGAGGGGTGAGAGGCTTGTGTCAGTGAATGTGAAGGTAGGAGTCACTTGGATTTGGCCACGTAATTAAAAGAAGCAGGGGATAAAGTTAGTAAACATGCTGTCTTAGCAATCAGAAAAGCCCAGGGCTAGGAGAAAATTAAAGCACTATAAAATGGAAGGGTTTGTACTCTCATTAAGATATTCTTGTAAGGAATATCTTAATATCACCAGCATCAAGGAGGAGAGGCTGAGAAAGAGCTGTTCCTCACACCGATGTAACTTTGGCACTGGTGCTTACAGTATTTACAGTACTGCAGACTTCTCCTTCTCAAATTAAATTAATTTGGAACCACTTATAGGCAAAGTCCGTCCACGTCTGAATCTCTTCCAGGCTGCTTTTGCAAACCCCATTTTCTACATATAAATCATCTTACAACTCTCTCAGTGAAATTAATTCCACACACTGTGTCTGCTAATGAGAGTCCACCCAATATTTTGCTATTGCAGACACTCATCAGCTCGCTTTAATTTACAGGAAGCGATCAGCATCTGCCGAGCAGAGAGTGCACAAAAGATGTCTTTAGCGTTTATTGAATCTAAACGTTTGCAATGCCTCCTCACCTCTGGAGCAGTCCCACGCAGCAGGTATTTTAGGATTAAGGCTCCTGGAGAACTGTTGCCTTCTTCAGGAATACCCTAGCCCCTAAACCAAACACGTGCTAAATGATTGAAGAATATCTTGTAAATCATTTACCTCTTCCTGCTGCTAGTTTTCAGCGGATAGTGTTTACTCCGTTCCCAACGTGACGGCGAAGTTAAATTTTCATTTTGCTGGAAAAGAGAGAAACACGGCGAAGCCTTTCTGCTTGTTATTTCCTAATGTGGAAGGAGCTGCTCCTCAATCCCATGGATCACAGCTGTCCTGTCAGGGCTCATATACACTGAGTGAAGTATTTGCATCCCCGAGCCTGCTGATAGACTGAGCATGTTTGTCTACAAAGTGCTTTTAAATGAACTAATACATGATTCATGTGGGCTCCATTGAGCAGAACACCAATCTGTCTGGACACACTTTGCTCTAGGCTCGACAATGGGAACATTTCTCTAGGTGAGACAGGGAAACTCTCTGGAAAACAGGGAGGCAGCGGTGCCTGTGGCCCTGCACATCCCAGCCCTGCATGGGGTCGCTCCAAGCCCTGGGTTGGAGGTTGTGTTTGGGATATTCTTCCTTCTGTCTCTCTCTGGGTGCCCGTGACACGAGCACTGCACGAGCTGTATCTGCTCAGTCATGCTTGAGCAGGAGAGGAGAGTGCACCACCTTTATTATTTATACAGGGATACAATAAGATTCCTTGCAGTGGAGGAGGGAAAAAGAAAGAAAAAAAAAATTGATCCCAAGTATACTGTTTCCTATTGAACTAAATAGATTTTTAATCGAGCCTCTGTTCCTTTGGGTAATTGACTTAACAGTGCGGGCAAATTAATTTCAGATAAACTATAGCTGGGATTTTCCAAGGAGCACAAGGGTGCTGGGGAGTCAGCTCCAGTGCAGCGAGAGCAGGGCAAATATCTTAATTCCTCTGGCTTTCCAGGCACGCTGCAACCCAAATGTTTAGACCCGGAGCTGAATCCAGCAGCTTTTATGAGAGCAAAACTCCCGCTGAAGTCAGTCAGAAAACTGACTCGGAGGAGACGGCAGAAAATGGCTCCAAAAAAATTCCCAAGTGCTCCTGGATGTGTTATACACACATAACCTCCTCCCCGCGTTTAATAACCTCATCTAAATGTCGCTCTTTGCAAGGCTTTGCTGTGCGAGGCTTTCCGTGGGATTTGGCACTTCCAGCACCTCGTTTGGGATCTTATCTGCTCAGAAAAGCTTTGGGAACAGTTTTGGTTTTCCTGCGGCCCAACCAAGAAGCCCACTCCAGTGGTGACAGAGTGGGGAGCAAAATTAGCATCACCCTTCAGCTTCAAAACATCCCCTTTCCTCTCTAGTAAAGCTCCTTCTAGAAAGTCTGTCATTAAAAAAAAAAAAATAAAATCCCCAAAACCCAGGGAATTTGGAGCATTCTGAGTTGTATTAGAGTCATAAACAGCCACGGAAAAATACGTGTCCCATGATTTGCAGCTGAAGGGTTCTCGGGGCATTGTTCCTGATCGGTTTTCCCAAAAATCCAGAGCCCCGGAGAGACAAGGAAATCTGCATTCCCTTGTCCAGGCTGGCAGCAAAGCAAAGGCCAGAGGAGGAGCCCGAGGGCTGCATTTTCAGCCCTGATGGCTTTTGTCTTGTTGAGACAGGCAACTTTAGACATTTTACCTCCCTCCAACGTCAAACCTGTGAAATCCTAAATATTTTACGGAGAACTCTGTGCCTACAGCAACGTACAGAACAAAACTCCTTCCAGTATTTTGCGAGGAAATGAAAAATACACAATTTAAGAATTAGTAGCTGCTTTCCACGGCTGAAAAATTATATTCTGCAGACTGGAAACAATAAAAATACTGCTGTTATTATTAAAGAAAATTTACTGTATGGAAAGGTTGTGTTTTACATATTTTGGTGCCTTAGTCATCTAACTTCAGTAATTAAAGAGAAAATCAACTGAACTATAATTAAAATGAAATTATTCCTCAGTTGCCAGTTGCGACTGTCATGAAATCGAGGAATGTGACAAATCATACTCTGTATTATTTACATGTTCTGAAAGAAAGAATAAATATGTGCCTATATAACTTTTCTCCCAGATAAACTTTAATAAAAATATTTGTAGTATTTTTCCTCTCTGCAGCTGTCATTTTTTTTTTTTTTGGTCATATTTTCTGTTATTCTGTCATACCCTGTTAACCTGGCTGCTTTTATTGGCATATCCTGAGTCGCCATCCAAAATCTTATCATTTATTATCAAAATTACCATCCAAAGCTCTGGTTGGATGAGGTTTGGCTGCTGGTTGGAAAAGGCTGAGAGGACGCTGAGCTCTGATGGCACTGTGACCAGGGAAGTTTGGATTTGTGAAAATAAAAGGGACAAACTGGATATAAAGAAAATGAATTAAAAGGAAATAACACACCATTCCGATCTGAAGAACAGGAAATGATGGTTTGGGGTGTCTTTTTGTACTCCAAATAAAAACCTTTAATAAGAAGCTTATTAGCAATAGCAAATAATAGATACAGTAAGAGGAATTTTTCAAAGTTAATGTAAAAACCTGATACTTTTTCCAGGTTTCTCCAGCAATAAGGATGAAAGAGCAGATGAGGGAAACTCTTGTCGCTGCTCCCCTTTTCCTTGTTTGGTTATTTGCCTGCCTGGATCACCTGGGATGCAGGAGCCAATCTTCTCACCACAGCTTTATGCCAACTCAAATATTTTTCCTTTTTTTTCCCTTAGAAGTGTATTAATATGATATTTAATAGTTTCTAGAAACTGTCATGTGGAGGGAGGGAGGGGTCACCCACAAAGGTTCTGGACTACTGCAGGGAATTCGGGATATTATGATGAATTTTTAAAATAAATATTAAACACATGATTTAGCTGGCTTTCCTTCCTTTCCTTTGCAAGTAATATGAAATTAAACACTATTTTAAAAGAACTTGCCTTTTCCCCCTGTTGCTCAGTTCATTGCCCTCAAAACTTTGAACTCGGCTCAGCTGTTAATTATTCCACAGTGACAGATTCCTATTGGCTCTTCCTACTGGTTTGCTCCATTAATTTTTTTCCCAAAACACGGCACCTGCTGAACGACCCCACTCTCTGTTCCCGATCCTTCCACAAATGCTGTTCTGGAGGTTGGAGCCGCTCCTCCTCCTGCCAAAAAGGGGATGCTGGATAAACGTCCAGGATACCCGAGGCTGCTGGGAACTGAGCCGGGTCACTGGGAATAAACTGGGGCTCTGCAAGAGTTCCTGACTGGGAATGGAGCTCCTTCCTGCTCCCACTTAACCCCGGTGTTATTCCTGAACAAGCCTGTTGAAATTAGGGGAGTTATCCTGGCTTAACACCAATGTAACTGAGAGCAGGATCTGGCCCCGTGCTCTTGGCATGACTACTTTTTTGGCAGATTTGGCCACTAATGCTCTCAATGGGTTTTGAGCTTACATTTAATGGCATTACATTTATTTTAATATTTTTTTAAATAGCTAGTGTAAATTGATTCTGCTAAAAAAAAAAAAAAAAGAATCCCTTTACCTACTCGTGTTCATTTGTATTTCAAATGGCCCATTACATTTTCACTAACAATCATTAGAGCTCTGTGAGCTTATTGAAGCTTGGGCTTGGACTGAAGCTGTAAAAACTGCCAGGTCTGGATTTTTTTTTTAATGCTGGAAATAGCACTAGAAAAGGGCTTTTTTTTCCCTTTTTTTTTTTTAATAGTAATACATGACTAAGTAACCTGAAATATGGTTAAGCTGTGGTGAAGAAATACACTGCATTATTTTTTAGGTCCTCCAGTGGAAAATATGGGCACAGCCTGGATGAACTCTGATACTCTGATCAATACATTAATATTAAATCTCCCAGATTTAGGCAGAACCACTGGCTGTAATTTTAGTTCTGAGTCAGAGAAACCCGACAAGGAGTTGGTTCCAAACTTTGAGGAGCCGCCAGCACAGAAATCAATCCGAGCATGATAAAGGAACAGGATCCTTACAAGGATTTCCACTCACGCCTGGCGTTAATCCCAAATCCAGGACTCCAAAAGAGGAACACGAGCACCTGATGTCCCTGTCAGCTGTTCCTGCAGCGGGGTGGGAACTCCTGGTGGGAACTGGGGACTTTTTGGAGAGAAAGCTGGGAAGGAGATGGAGCACCAGGTGCTGGACCTGCTGAGCACGGTGTCCCCACAGCTCTGGCCACAGGTGTCATCTGGGGCCTCTCTCCGGGGCTGGGATGATGCATTGCTCCTTCAATCCTTGGGATACGGGGCTGAATTCCCGGGAAGAGTGCCGGCCAGCTGCAGCTCCCCACTGCCCATCTGTCTTAGCAGAGGTTGGGGCATCCCCTGCTCTGCTGGCAGGCTCTTGCACGCTGCTAATTGCACCTCTTCTAATTGTTGCCATTAATTCAGAGGAGTAAAGAACAGGTATTAATGCAGATATTTAGCCTTGCACCTCGTTCACATCACGGCCACTGGAGTAGAGCCACACGTGGAAATACGTGCAGCAGCCTGCACTGGTAACCTGAAAACACTCAGAATATTGGTTTGAGATAGCTGAATATGAGGTCGTGCACCAGGGCACAGCTCTACAAGGCTGAACAGCTCAGGCCAGGTGCAATTGTTGGCCTCTGAACAAGCTCCCTATCAGAAATGTAGTGAACAAACACTTGAAGATACAAAGAGTTTTTTGACTTGTGCTGTTGACTGACTGAATTCTGCCAACCCCCACCAGTGCCCCTTTCCAGGACCTCTTCCAGCCTGTTTACTTGGTTTTTTCGTACATCTAAAGGATCTCTAATTATCCTTCTGCTCTGCTTTTTAACTTCCCCTCATATGGCACAACACAAAGAGAGCGTAGCAATATGAGTAGTTTGTGCCTGGTTTATTTTTTTTTATTCCCCCCAAAAGAATTGCCTCAATATTCTTTGCATTTAACTCCTCCACACACCCATTTCTGGGCCTGCTCAAGTCGTTTTGAGTTGTGTCACTCCTGCTTGCATTTTCCCCTCTCCAGCCTCCTCCCATGCTGAGCCACTGGCAGGTCCCATCCTTTTACATGACTTCTTCCAGGTCATTGATAGTTGGAGTGGAGAGTGCTGTCCTGACATTGATCTTGCTGTGCTCCAGCAGGCACTAAGAACAAACCATATTGGGTTATAGCATTGATTTCATGGATTACAATTTTTTTTCCCAATCACGTTCTCGTTAAGCACCTTGTAAAATACATCATGTCGCATGTTCGTCCCCTCAGTTTCGTGGTGAAACAAATCCGGTGCTGACTGCTGCCTTCAGACTGGGAAAACCCCATCCTCCCCAGCACCTGGGAGTCATCAGCCTTTAATTTCACCTCAGTTGTTGGCTTCCAGTGCAGTATTTCAAATTTTCATAATTTTTGAGCAACTGGGTGAGCTGGCCACTGAAAATGGGTACCACGATCTAATAAAAAACCTAATAAAACTTTCAAAGTCACTCTCAGGTGCTCTCAGGGGAGGATTATGCAATCCCTGCCATGCAGCAGGAGCATCTCCCTCCAGCTGATGAGCCAGGCAGGTCTGAACAGCTTTTCATGTCCTCACTTCTTTTTTTGGATGAATTCCGGGCTCCTTTGTCAGCCCCAGAAGTCACTGCTGATACTTTTCAAAGTAGCAGTGCTGTGGTTTGACAAGAGAGGAGATAATGTGGCCATGAGGCTTAGGATGTATAAACACACACATAATTTCATTAAGTGCTCTTCCTAATTATTTTATATATTAATGCACTGCCATCACTGCCTGCCAGATAATCTTCCGTGTGGAGTGCAGAGCTAAAAAGACATCAAAGCAAATTTGGCTGCTGCCTTCGATGTACAGTTTAGGAGGGCCCATTTTCTCAAGGCAGTAGGATCCCTGAAAATCTAATAAAATAAAATATGAGAAAATAAAAATGGCACCCAAATGTCGATACAAGTGATACTTGCGAAACAACAGCTTTGCAAAATGTACATTTCAGAATATAATGACTGAATTAGGCAGGAGATTCGTGTGTTTACTTGAAAAACTGCTCAGGCTGGTTTTGGTGCCACTCAACAGAGAAGAGGGACCCAGTGCTACAAAAGTGGTGACAATATTTTTATCTGCTAAAAAAATTAAACTTGGCATTCCCAAGTGTGAGGCTTTTTCACTGGAATTTTTCACTGCTGTTAAGTGTGACACAGATTTCAACATTTCTGGCTGTTCATAGATTCCATCTTCTCCAAATCTCATGGTCTTGACCCCCACCCATGCAGACCAATGTGGTGAGGTGACCAGAGGCTGAGTGGGCACAAAGATCTGTTTGTATCACCATAGCTGGCTGTAATAATTCTTAACCTTTCATAAATTTGGAGTTCCTGCATTGAAATCAGCAGAACTGGAGTGTGGAGAGACAAAATATGGGCACCTGACTCTGCTCATCCAAGTTTATGACGCCCTGTGAAAAGCTGAGGCACAGAGCCATGAAAACAGGACTGACTCTGAAAAGAAAACCGCAGGTGCTTGCAGAGAGAAATACCTTTGTTATTCTTCCTCAACCTTCCTAATCCTCCTCAGCAAAGTATTTTTAAAAACATTTCAGTGACATGATGGATGTGAACCATTTGAAAGTTTTATCGAGCTTTACTGTAGTGCAGATCTTAAAAATACTATAGAAATTATATTAAGATTTTCAGTAAGGTTCCGCGCAGAATTATGAATAAATGTAAAATTGATTTCAGATTGGAAATAGATGCCAGGAAGATTTTGCATATCGGGCAGAGCAATGAAATTACATTTATTGCTGTTTTGTTTTTTTCTTTTTTTTTAAAAAAAAAAGCACTTCAGCTCAGGTAATAATTGTACAGTCTATTATAATGATCCCAGGAGGTGCCTAACAGTACTGCAATTCTAAGTTTTACACTTTTATTTTTCATTTGAAGAAAAACTTGTCACAATAAAAGTGATACATTAACAGAACATCACTTCCTTTTTTTTTTTTTTATTATGCGTATTTAGATTATTTCCATGAAATTGCTTATCAAATCCCACAGGCCTTTAAAGATAACTGAACAGTTACCCGTTTGTGTTAACTCTGGGATATTGTGCAAGAATTTGTGATGGGACACTGAAAAGATAAAGTGCTCTGTGAGATTCATAATTTCTGGTTTTGGCATCCAAGGGCTGTGTTTTCAAAGCTCTGTAAGGACTGAATGATCAGGGCCTTGTGGGGTATTCGAGACAACCAGATTGTCACATCAGGAATCAGATTCCCTGAGGGTCAGAAATTCCCATTAGTTTGTCTGCTCCTCCTTATGGGTGTTTGAGTACTGATAAAAATCTGATTCTGAGGTTTTTAAGTACTGTTGGGTTTCAGCAGATGGATCCACCAGAACTATATCTCCAGTTTTAGGGATGTGAAGATTTGGTTTCACTCGCTACTTAGATTTTACTTCCTTGCACTCATGGAATCATTCAAGATGGAAAACACCTCTAAGACCATTGAGTCCAACCATTCCCCAGCACTGCCAAGGCCACCATTGACCCATGTCCTCAAATGCCACCTCTACATGGCTTTTAAACCCCTCCAGGGATGGGGTCTCCACCACTGCTCTGGGCAGCCAGTTCAAATGCTTAATAACATTGACACATTGCCAAATCAATCTTTATAGACAATATAATTTAGGATATTTCTACTATCTTTTATTTTCTCCAGTGAAACAGCCAGGTTTTCCAGGTCTTCCAAGCATTTTTTTTCTGGATAGGTTCATGTTTCTACCAGCACTGGCCCATCACTCAGTTTATGATTTCCTGCTCATGAAGGTCCTGGCAAGAGAAACAGCAGTGAGAAGTCTCATGTGCTGGACCTCCAAACAAACTTGAGTGTCCTGTGATTGAGGGCATGGAAAACCACGTGCCTGCTGGATAAATGAATCAGAGAATCAATTTGGTTGGAAAAGACCTCCGAGATCATCAAGCCCGATCTTTGTTGATCCCAACCTTGTCACCAGCTCAGAGTGTTGAGTACCTCGTCCAGGCCCTCCAGGAATGGGGATTCCAAACCTTTCTGGGCAGCCCCTTCCAATACCTGACCATCTTTTCTGTGAAGAAATTCCTCCTAAAGGAGTCTGGGCTGGGATGACACAGCAAGAATTAGGCTGAGGCTGGTGTTGCCATCCTTCAACTGATATTGTAGTGACTCGTGCTCTGCAGGAGCTCAGGACTTCTGAACAACAGCACCAATATGATTTCAGCAGAAGCCATTTATTGTTTACATTACGCTACATATATAGATTCTACTGTTCACATGTTCGGGCATTTCTTGATTGGTTTTTCTGTCTTGTTTACATGTCTAGTATGAACCTTCTAGGAAACACAATTGGTTTTAGGTGATTGTTTTGCGGGCCTCTTTTATCTAGATTTTGTATTTTGTATTTTTGTATTTTTGATATTCTGGTTTTTAGGCTCTTCTTATTTTGGCCTTGTTTTTCTTAGTAACCTTGATGAACTCTTGAGGGTTCTGATAACAACAACTGTAGGTGGTTTGGCTGGGGCACTTTCTGGCCTAAGATGTTTGAATATAATGCAACAGTGTTCCTCCTCTCGGGAAGAGCCCCCGTCGAGGTGGCCACAAGCGCTGGGTTTGAGGCAGCAGCTCGCGGCAGTCACAGCACATTGGGCAATGTTCAGGGCTGTCAGCTCTGCTGCGCCCAGGACGAGCCAGCAGGACGCGGTTACAAGCAGACATTAAAGATTCAGAGGAAGGAACCCCTGCTCATCTGCTCCTGCAGTCGTAGCACCAACCTGGAACACGCGTTGCCCCAAGACTCTCTCGCGGCGCTGGACTGCGGCGGCGAGCGGTGCCAGCGGAACTCATGCAGTAAAGAAAGAGTGATTGTACATCCTGTATGTAATCACGGAACATATGTTGGGATGGCACATGAAATCTGGGCACACTTTGCCCAGCGTAGTAAAGACCGGGGAAATTACGAACAGGCTACAGGAAGAAAACAACTTGCCAGGTTTTTCCCAAACCAAGCAGGAGGTTCCAGCGAGCTGGAACTCCGCACAGGATATTCTTGAGGGGGTTTTGGAACAGAAGCCTGGATATGTCTATAGCATGTTGGCAGTGCTCGTGATACGAAGAGCAGATGTCCTCACCTCCACCCACACGATTATGGCTGCCAGTTTTTCTAATATCTTCTGCCTGATGAACTGTCCAGTTGCAGGAATTTGGGCAGGAAAATATAAATGGTATTTCTGAATTAGGGATGTTTCACACAATGTGACCCTCTCAGAACTGGTCAAGAGAAAAAGACAAGGCAGACCAGACCCAAACATGGTTTGTCTTGGGGGTGGGAATTTAGATACATAGATGTTTTTAAAATGGAATTTTCTGAAAGCTTCAAACTGTTGAAATTTAAGTAGATCAAAGAATAAGAAGAGAAACACCTGCTCAGAGATAAGAGAAAAAGCAGCTTGAAAAGAATTAGGAGTAAAGGGAATTACAGCCCAAGTTGTTTTCCAGATAGCAATAGTAGAACAACAGTAAACAGTGCAGTAAAGATGAGACTGTTGAATAAATATTTTTGTTTCATAATGCAGAAAAAAGTCAATTAGTACAGGAATAGTGAACAAACTTTTGAGATGTGAACAAACAAAATGTCCGTAACAAATCAAAGCAATGGGAAACAATGCTAATGTAACTACAATTATGGGAACAGGCTACTAATATTAATTCCAGATAAAATGCTGCCTTGGAAACCTGAGTATTCAATTAATTAAGTGCTGATGGGGGGAATTTCATGGCTGGTGATTGGTGTGGTTGGTAGTTGATCTGTGACTGGAATCAGCTCAGGGTCACCAAATCAGTCCAGATTTTCTGGAATCAACACTTCCCATCATTTGGGAGGGTTCTTGGAAACCCAGAACCTGGAAGAAAGCATAAAATTATGGATGTCCAAGGTACCAATGGGCGAGGATGGCAGGCATTGGAGCAAGAACTGAAGGACACCTTATCCATCAAGGTCAAAGAGGAGCTGCCCCATAGGGATGGAGCAGCTGGGAAAGGGAGCAGTGGGATACAGACTCGGTGGTTGTATGGATCTCGTTATTCCTGGGCACACCTGGCTGTTTAGGGACGACAGAGGCTGCTGTCCTCAAAGGCTGTGCTTCAGGAGAAGAGGTTTCTGAGGGAAAACCAGGCTAATGATTAATGAACATGCAGCTTATAGGAAAGGATTCCAGGGTTGGGTTTATTTAGCTTATCAAAGAGAAGGTTAAGGATGACTTGACCATGGCCTATACACACCCACACGATGAAGTGAACTTTAATAATGGGTACTTTCATCTATCAGACAAAGATATAACAAGGTCAGTGGCTGGAAATAAATTCAGAAGAGTAATTAAGGTGCATGTTTTTTAATGCTGAGAGTGATGAACTGACACAAGACCATACGAGGAAGCATAGGGAGTTCTTTATTTTTTGAAATTTATTTAAGAGGTGTTGTTTTGCTAAAAAAAAAAAAGATTCTGATTCAGGTTGCTTGGGGAAATTCAATGCTGAGCTGGAACTACCCAGTCACAGTCAGTCCTTCTGGCTTTGCAATTTATAAATCTGGTAGTGTGAAAAAAGGACACGGTGCCAGTACACCAGCGTTCACAGCTCTGACTGGAAAAGCAGGAGCAGCTATTGTTTGTTACCAAAGCATATTTATAAATATGAAATAAGGCTGAACCCTGGCAGACGTGCTGGCAGGAAGCTCAGTGTTTGTTCCCGGGATCTTCCTGGCAGATGTCGTGTCTGGAAGTTTGGGCAGCGAAAATGAATCTTCCCTGCTCTCCCTCTGCCTGCAAGGGCCATCCTGGGCCATGGACCCTTCCTCCCACTTTGCAAAACTCCCAGAATTCTGGGTGGGGGGGGAAAAGGGGTTTGCAACAGAAACCCTAAAATGCCTTTCAGTGCGTGAAGCAGATGGGTAGGTGGGTTTAACGTTGCCGATGGCACTGGAAATTGTTGGGGAAGAAGAATCACCTCACAACCATGGTGGATGTGACCCAGATGGAGACTTCCCCAGTGGGATGTCCCCAGGCATCCCCTGGGAAGGTTGGATGAATCAGGAAAAAAAATGGAATTGTTGAAGTTGGAAAATAGTTCTAAAATCATCGAGTCCCAGATTTAACCCAGCATGGCCAGGAAATGGTGGAAAGAAGAAGGTGGCTGGAATATTTCCTTGTCCCAGGTGGGGACTGGAGGTGAAGACCAGAGCTTCTCTTGCCTTCTGAGTGAGCCCTCCACAGGCCACTCCAGAGCGGCCCAAATTGCAGCCCTGCATGGCCTCTTTTCAGTGCGTGACATTAGTCTGGTAATTTCCCTTCACTTTATTGGCTTAGCTTAATTAAACTTCAGTTATCACTTTCCTTCCAATTAAAGATTTATTTTTACTGCTGGAATAAATAAAATGATGGGGGCACTGGGAGCAAATGGAAATGGCAATGGGGAAGTTCCTTCTCAATTACATTCCTTTGGTTGAATTTCGTGTTGTGGAAAACAAATCAAGCTGGGGGTCGGTTCTGGTTTTCAGCCAGTGGATTTCCAATAAATTAGATCTGATTATATTGCACAAGAAAGAGATGTGGATGGAAAGCTGTAAAAAAAGTGAGGCTTCTGTTAAATCAAATAACTGAGATAATTTGGGAATGAGATTTCTAAAAGCACAAGAACTCTGCAACTTCCACTTCAAGTTTTTCAAGGCGCTCCAGCTCTCTCACAGCGTAAAGCCTTCGTAAATAGCACCAATAAAAATCTTCCAATTTCCATCTATATTTTGATTACCTTACAGTGAGTACAGAATATAATAAACTCCCAGTTCTGTAATGAATTCAAATAAACAAACAACTACCCTAATCCCCAAGCAGGCCTTCCCTAAACGAAATGGAGAATAATTCGGGGATATAAAGTCTCTTTGTGTTATTTGGAATTGCAGGTTGCATTAGCATCGTTTGGGTTTGCTGGTGCTCTATATGTGATATTGGTTCCTGGTGAATAGCTTAAAACAACAGGCAATTGGTAAATAAAGCAGCACAAGGGTTTTTTGGGTTTTTTTTTCTGTGCAGAGGAAGGAAGTAATTTGCATTTTTATCCTATTAATTTCTTCCCTTAAAACAGGTAACAAGAAAAAAAAAAAAAAAGGAAATAGTTTTCTAGTCAAAATGTTTCCTTTTTTTTTCTTTTTTTTCTTTTGCCCAGTGGAGTTGTGGTAATAAAGAGTAAAAAATGCAGGAGATAATTGTGAGCACTTTGCAGAAGTGCCCCTGTGGCGCTTGGCCGGGAGCGCGTCCCGCGGGAGCGGGATGGGGGCTGGCACAGGAGAGGAGCCGGAATCCCTCTCCTCCACATCCATCCGAGAACTGAGCAGCGTTTAGACATTCCCCAGGATTTAAGAGGACGGTTCTCAGCCCGGAATCATCTCCTCACCTTGCATTAGGCAGCCAAGGCCTGTAGGGGGAGATTTCTTATTACTCTTTAAAGGAAGGGAAGCGGGAGAAGCCTTGGAATGCTCATGGATATTATTTCTTGCTGGAGGTTTCCCTCCTTTAAAGGTCTTAAATTAGATGAAAAGACCAGATGCTACTGCAATATTAAATCTAAAATAGATTTTTTTATATATCTAGCACTTTATAAAGATATAATATTAAGTTCTCATCTAAATTAGTAGATATAATTGTTTGGCAGGGAAGGACTCGTGATTTCCAGTCTTTAAGTATATAAGTTGAAGGGAAGGAGACCTGGGACTCATTTTTGTCCCTGGGTTGGATGAAGCAGCAGCTGGTCCTTGGGTGTCGGGTTCATGGAATTGCACAGGTGGTGAAATTGAAGTGGAGGGAGGTGAAGGGCAGGATTTTCCTGGGGATGCACCCTCATTCCTCACCCACATGTTCTGGCGAGGTCCCAGGGGGTGCTGGCACTGCGTGAATGCCCAAGAGCTGAGTCTGACAGAGGCCAGACAACAGGATCTGGGGAAGAAAGCAGCAAAACGCAACGTTTCGCAGGTCGGTTGGATGGAGGGCGATGGAGGCAGCTGAATTTGTGCTCCTTATGGAGGGGAACAGTGAGCTGCTCCCAGTCTTGGGGTCTTACAGGGTCCAACCCACCCATGTCCCTGTCCCCAAGGACACAATTCCTGTCTGGATGAGCCAGAGCTGTCAGAGCCTGTGCTGGTGCTGCCGTGGCTCTTCCTCCTGTGCAAAGCTCTGCTTTCATCTGTCACAGAAACACCCCGTGTTCTCCATTTGTGCAGGATAACCTGACAAAGGAGGTGATTTTACAGCGTGTGACAGTCAATCTTATCTTTAAAGTGACACCCAGTTATAGGGATTATTTCTCCTTGCAAACCCGGGAAGAAAACACCACAGATCAGATCAGAAGCACGCAGATTTCCTCCCTTGTACCAATAATCTGTATTTTTCCAAACATGGCCCAAAGCCTTGAGTTTTCAGGCACTCGTGACCAAGTTTAACTTCACCTGTATGACAATGGAATTAGAAGCCCTGCTTTTACCAGGAATTAGGAGTTAAATCCCAGTCCTTTCACAGAGCTGCAGCCCCTGGTGTTTGTGTAGTGAGGGGGAGAGGCTGGAAAGAAAACAGCGTCTCTAAGAAATTTGCAACTTTTTTTTTTTGTTTTAAAGCAGTGAGGAGCAGCTTAGTTACACTGTCTCTACTTCATGAAACAAGAAACCAAACACTGTAAGTGGAAAGGCAAACAATTGCTTTGCTCATGAGAACTTTCAAAATAACACCTTTCAAAGCCAGAGACGCTGCTTTTAACCCACCGATATCCGCAGGCACCCTGTGCCAGCCCAAACTTCTGAACGCAGGAAATCCCAAGTTTTTCCACTTGATGGGAAAAAAATATCCAGATCCTTTAAAATGTGACCCTGTGTAATGTAACAGGCTGGTGAATTGTTTAGATTTAGATGATTTACATGTGAGTTTGTGCTGTAAAATTGCTTAGTGCCTGGTCCTGGATAAACCAGAGAGTTGTGGTGGCACCCCAGTGACACAGGGTGCTGGAAAACACCAAGTCCCTTGAGGAAAACACTGGGATCCAGTAGTTTTTCCAGCTGTCAGCATAGGGATAATGTGTGGGTACAGCTGGGGGTGCTCACCTGGAGAGGAGAAGCTTCAGGGAGAAACCTCAGAGCCCCTTGCTGGAGCTAAAGAGGCTCCAGGAGAGCTGGAGAGGAACTGGGGACAAGGCATGGAGGGACAGGACACAGGGAATGGCTTTAAGCTCAAAATGGGGAGATTTAGATGGGATTTATCCCTGTGAGCGTGGGCAGGCCCTGGCACAGGGTGCCCAGAGCAGCTGTGGCTGCCCCTGGATCCCTGGCAGTGCCCAAGGCCAGGTCGGAGCACCCTGGGACAGTGGAAGGTGTCCCTGCCATGGCAGGGGTGGAATGGGATGACCTTTAAGGTCCCTTCCAACCCAACCCATTCCATGGATTGTGTGGCTGAAGTGATACAGCCAGAATCACTTCCTGTGTTAGAAAGAAAAAAATTCCTGGAGATCTTTTGTCTCCTCCTGGGCACACCCAGCACTCCTCAGGGCTCTTCCTGCCGGCTCTCATGGATCCATTAAGGGGCTGAATCGACAGCGAGTGCATTCACCAAGTGGCTTCATCACGGCCATTCCCAGCTATTACCAACAATTCTTTAGGCAGGCTCCATCCAGTGGAGTTTGCTGTCAATTAAGGGGCTATTCCTCGGCATCCCAGCATGTCAAATAGACATTGTCTGAGCTCAATAACCCTCTCTAATTAAGTATTTACTAGATTCCACTATTAAGCCACTATTAAGCATCTTAAAAACCTTTATTTATTATGTATTAATCAATAGTCCTTTCGGAGTATTGGATAAGTAAATGAAGTTATTACAGGTCCGTTCGGTTTAATACTTTTAGTGCAGTTGAAAAATAAGGAAATTTGCTCAAATAAATGAAGGTCATGTGGAAAGTCCTGTAAATCCAAGAAACACAGGCTAAGAACTAAATCCATGCACCGACAGCCAACATTAATATTCCAGGTTATTCCTGCATCCCCATGTTCCCTTCCTCGTGGTGACAGAAACAAGGGGCGCCTCTCACTGCTGAGACTCCAAATGAAGTTGGGGTTCCACTCCCAGCATCAGTTCCCGTCCTCTCCCCCAATTTCTCTTTCAGCCCCATCCAGATCCGGATGAATAATAATTTCATCTACACGAACATCACTTTGTTTGCCAATAATTTGATAAAGATTTCCCCACCATGGCAATATGTGAATATGTTTACATAAGGAAACAGCAGCGAATCCAGCAGCCTAATCGGAATCCACAAAGGAACTCTGAAGTGCTTACAATCCTCTGCTCCCTTTTGGATTTCTCCCAATACCTTCACTTAACGATCACAACTGGAAAACGCTCGCATCGAACCAAATGTCTTAGACTAATTATGTGTTAGTATCTGATAACATTTTGCCACAAAAATGTTTGTTTGAATGTATCTTATCAAAGTAATGTTTGTGCCCGGGATTAGCCACTGCTTGGCTAAAGATTTATGTAATCAGCTTATTTTAAGATTAATTCATGAAAAAAACCCACAAATACCTATTACCACTTAATTTGTATAATAGATATTTACTGTATTTTAACAGTGCAATTAAAAATTAATATGGACTGTAAAACCATAAGGTCATGTAAACACTCCACTGTTTATCTGGTAGTTCACTTATCTTTTTATCCCGAGATGTGATTATGCAGCCCAGACCTTTCAGGTTTGCAGAGCAGAGAAAGGTCAGCGGCGAGATGAGATGAATATTCCGAATTCTGTCCCGAGCAGACGCGGACACGGCCGCGAGCTGGCTCTGCTCATTCATCACTCCCTGGATGGAGAGGTGGCAGAGCTTCCGGAGCATGGCAGTGGATTGATGGAGCCCAGGAGGTGAGGACGTCCCTGGGGTGGGCAGCTGAAGCCACTGACAGAGCACTCGGATAAAACTGGTGCCCCACAGTCCTTTCTTTACTCTGTGAGCAGTCAGGCCTTTCCTTTCAGTGAGGTTTTTTTAAGGGTTTGGCCTTGGCCGTGAGTTTCAAATGTTTTTTGAACCTCAGAACTGTTGCCCCGAGCTTTCTGTCTTTTTGTCTTTCTGTAGAACTTTCTCACGCAGCTTCATCTAAACAATGTCTATTTTCAGAATGTTTGCATACTTCTCCTCTGAAAGAAAAAATGATTGATGGTGATGTCCACCATCCACGTTGAGAAGTGGCGACCTCTGTAGCCAATCTCTTGGCCTCTGTACGAATGTATAAAGGAGTCAGATTTGTAAATAAAGAGAGAAGAGTTTTCCCTCACAGCCGTGGTGTGAGCTTCATTTCAGTGTTCCTGAAATCGGGACACGCCCAGCCTCGGCCCACAACATAAAACCTTTTGAACCTCAGGATTTCAAAGTCTCCATGTGGGTTTTCCTTCTGTGCATTAGAGCTCCCTGAAAGTTTCCATCCTGATGATATTATCCTTAATTAGCACTTCTTTGTCCGGTGTGTTTTGCCTCTGCCCACCCGTGTGCAGGCTTGCAGCCTGCCCCATGGTCTATGGCGATCTGCATAAAAACACATCTTCCTTCCCTCTTGAAAGTGTCCCTCTTCAAAGGATTCTTGTGGGGTTTTTAATCTTCTTTTCTGCTGTTAGAGCCGAGATTAAAGCACGGGAGGCGCAGTTTCCTCGTGTTCAGACTCAGTTGTTTATCAATTCTTACCTAAAGCACAGTCTCAAGAGTTGTGAGCTCCAGCCAACAAGATAGAAAATGGCTCTCTAACTCTTTCCATGGTCTTTTAAGCACAAATTATCCAATAACGAGATGACACCTATATTTTTTTATACTTTTAACCCAATAATGACCACCCAAGGTCTGCAACGGGGACCTTCTCACTCAATCAGAAAAAGCCACCCAGACCCGTGAAGAAGAAGGTGGAAGAACTTAGCCAACACCCTAAATCCTTCTATACCAAAACATTAAAATCTAAGAGATTCCAGGGTTCCAACTGATTCCCACCCCCTGAGAGGGGCAGGAAGATGGGAAGGGCTGAAAGCTCTTTTCTCTTCACTTCTGTCCCATTCCAGCTCTCAAAAATCAATGGAAAATTACCACTGGGACCCTCCCACCACCCAGTGTTTGATACCCCAACAGCTGCACTCTCAAGGTCAGCAGAACTAAACTCAAATCTAGGAATAAATGCATTTGACAGATTTTTAGTGGCTTTAGCATGACAGTGGACTAAAAAAACCAGAATATTAATTTTTATTTTAATGTTTTGTCAGTTGAGTTTCAGTCCAAGCTTAAATCTAGAAGAGCACAGGCCTTTGGAGATAAACACAATTTGTAAATGAGTTTCTTTGGTTTTGCTGATCTTCAAACAAATTTGTGTTTTGAGATCAAATTGAATTAAAAAAAAAAAAAAATCCTCTGTGGAAGGCTCCCAAATATCAACTCCAAGCTGGTTTAAAACAGCAGTTTCTCACCTGAGTTTCTGAACTCAAGGAATTAAATCCAGGAGAAAAATCTAAGGAATTCTTTCCTGCTGGCTTTATTAGCATTTCAGAAGCAGGTCCTAGGTCCTCTATGGGCACAGTCCATAGCATCATTTAATAATTCAGGCTTGGCTAGCAAAGCATGGATGTGTCATAGCTAAAAGTCCAGTCAAAGACACATCCATATGTTCAAGGTACATCTCAGAGGGAGGATTCCCAGAGTGTTTCCTTTGGAGACCCACAGGTCAGCACGGAAGAGCTGCTGGCTGCCTCGCAGTCCTCAGTGTGCTACTAATAATGCTGGTAATTCCTGACAGGGAAAATTTCCTGCCTCTTGCTCATCAATTAGCAAAAATGTATCGATTTCTGATCAGCCATTGACCGGCACATCAAGACAATTAAACACTAAAGAGGCTGGCACCTCTTTCCCAGCAGGTGGGTAACAAGCAAACTGTTATTCCACAGTAATTTTAAATGTTTTAAAACATTTGTTTCCATTCGAATGGAAACAAATGAGAGAAATAACCATTTTTCTTTATCTTGTTTATCTCTGCTGGTCCAATTCTGCCATCACTCTCAAGGTGTGCATAGGCTGTGATGCTCAGTGCATCATTTCCCTGCAGTAAAACACTCCTGTTCTGCCAAATGTGACAAAAAATAAACTCCCCCACGAGTGTTTTCCACACCCCAGCAAGGAAAACCAGTTCCTTGACACTGAATATGGCAAAATAAAATCGCAGTTATTGTGGAAAGCTTAGACAGACTATCTGGCAACTTTGAACTGTCTCCACAAATCATTAGATTGCAAAACATTTCTGAGGGAAAAACAAATTAAAAGGTCAAGTCTTTAACACACAAACATGCAAAAACCCCCACAATATTAATTATTTTCAGTGTAATGTAATACTAACCATTGCATATAGTTCTGTAACAGAAGAGGAAGAATTTAATTGTGTCAGTGTGATTGTCCTGGGAATTGGGGAGCCTGCCTGCCGTAGGTAGGGAGCTGGATTTCAGCCTGCCAAGGCATTGAAAAGGCATTTCCATTCTCCTGCCATGTCCACCTCCTGCAAGCACCAGAACAAAGAGATTTCACCTTCTCTTGTGCAAGACAAAAAAAAATAAAAAATATTAAAAATAAAATCGTAAGCGGTAAGTTCAGTAAGAAATGCAGGAATAATGTTGGATGGCAAAACTTTAATGTTTTTTCCTACCCAATGACTGTTTGGGGATCACAGACTAATTCAGCATCTTTGTTGCTGTCACCTCTGTGCTCAAAGATGAACTTCAGGACCATTTCGGACACAGGAGGCAAAATTTTGTGATTCATTCCAGCATCTCTTACAAGATATTTTCATATTCAGCGGGGTTTTATTTCTCTCCTCCTTGTCCTGCAGCGAAAAAAAGTGATCCCAAAGTGTGGCAACTTTCTGTTCACTCAGGGATTTTGTTTGCTTTAGTTTTCTTGTTTAGTTGAACTCCAGACACCAAAAAAGAAATACTGTTTTGTCGTGGATGTTTTCCTCTAGATTTGTGTTGTTATAACATAAACTTATAAAAACCATGTAGCAGTTTCAGGTTAATTTGTAGTTATATTTTTCTGGCTTATTTCATTGCATTATTAAAACATTTAGTACCGTATGTGTCATTAATATTCCAAAAAGTAATTAGCATATTTAATCAAAAACAATTAGGAGCAAGCATTGCTTCCCTTTTTAAGTGATAAAATATTTATGGCTGGAATAAACAAGTGGAAAACCAAAAAGCACTTTGAGGTGTTGATTTCATGCACGGAAAACAAAACAAAAAAACCCCACCCAAAAGCAAGAAGGAGAAGATGCCTTCCAGCCTCCAGCCAGCCCCTGGTGGCTTTCTGGCTTTTCTTCCTCTCCAGGCTGACAATTATCATGTTACCATTTCAAACCAATCAAGTTTTGCTCCAGTTTTCCCATATTTTAGTTAAACAAGATAACAGAGTTAGGAAAAAAAAAAAAAAGGTGGGAGTCGCACCTTGGAGCCAGCTTTGTGCAGATCTTTCCCGTGGGACACAACGAATGGCGGATATTGGTTTGGTTGATCCTCACAGCAGGGACAGAGGTGGGGAAGCTAAAAATGTGGTGGATGGAGGTCAAGAAATTCCTCATGTTGTGTGGAATGGAGGGAAGGAACACGAGGAGATAGAAAAGAGCTCCCTGTCTTTCTGCTGGGCTTGTAGAGAGCTCTCTTGAAAGAAGCCGTGTAACAGGACAATAATTTTCAACAGTTGTAAATATTTGACCAGAACTTCAAAATAAGATTAATTAGTTGGTTTTAAGACCTCGAGGCCATTTCCTCTCACTTCTCCCTTGCCAAGCTGCACCCTTCAATCAGCTCTGTTGACACACCACAGGGAACATCCCACCAGGGAACTTTTCCAGACACAGCACACCCCAAATGCGCGACGCCGTTTCCTGGACCATTGGTGATCGTTGCACAAATATTTTTGGATTAGTTTTAAAATTCATGAGCAGGACAAGCCCTTCTCCAAGTGCTCAGTAAGTGGTTTTGTTTTGAGGCATTAAGATGTAGATTATGGAATGGTTTGGGTTGGAAGGGACATGGAAGACTACACAGTTCCACCCCCTGTCAACTTCCACTATCCCAGGGTGCTCGAAGCTCTGTCCAACCTGGCCTTGGACACTTCCAGGGATGAGGCAGCCCCAGTCTCTCTGGACAACCCGTGCCAGACCCTCCTCATCCTCACAGGGAAGGATTTTTTTCTGGTATCTCCTCTAAACCCACTCTCTTTCACCAGGAACTTTATGTGGAGTTTGCTGGTTGTTCTGTTCTTTCATATCAAAGAAGATAAAGCTCAACAAGAAGACACAAATCCTCATTTTCTGCTTTGCAGAGAAATAGGTTGTTTGCAGCGATTTGAAAACAACCCCAAAGCCCAGCCTGGCCAGGGTGGATCAGGATGGAAGGAGCTGGAAAAATGTTTATAAATAGGCTGCGCTTCTCATCCTGAAATATTGCTCCACTTTGCCTGTTGTGCTGTAAATTAGCCAGTTCCTCTTTAAACAGAGTCAAAAAGAAACAAAATGCATATGTAACACTGCTGCCTGGAACACGTGAGGGGAGGGGAAAAAAAACCCAACAAAACAACAACTTATGAAATGCGGAAAACATTTGTTCAAGTCTCCAGGGAAAATGAAGTCAAACCAAACAAGCATATAATATAGATGTACGCCTCATGGGCAAAGTTACCTCTAAGCCCATATGTTTTAACAAATTAAGAGGTAAATAATTTGCTGAAGGTACAGTTCAGCCACGTCAGAACACCTCTGGAAATGAGATATCTCTGCCTTTCAAGTGGTGCTTCTCATCCAAAGGTTTATTTCTCTACTTTTTAGAATAGCACACCTTGTTTTGTCTCAAGACTGTAAGTAACTATTAACCCTTCAGGGCCTCTGCAAATGATGTGGTCATTTGAAGTCGAGGCTGCTTTGCTGCTCTCGTGTCTGCAAGCAGCTGAGAGAGATTGATAAAATTCAGGTTTTCAATAGGGGAAAGCCACGAGGGACTTCCCTGGGAATGAAAAGAGACACAGAAAGGTTACTACATGTATCCTAGAGTCTGGTACATAATTCCACTGTTAAAACTTTAATTTATGAAAAAAACGCTGGAGCGGTCCCCAAATGGTTAAATTCCACTCTAACTTTTCATTTTAGCTAGTCATGAATATATCTAACATACAGAGGCCATCAGCATCCCGCCACTAGAGACTATAAAGTCTACTTACATAGGGTTCCTGGGATTTTTCATGTTCTTATGGAAAATATCTCTGAAATCCCCGAGCTGAAAATTTTGATCTCATTTGTGGATGTGAGTGATGCTGAGAAAGGGTTGAAGAGTGAAGAGAACACTTTTCTCGCATAATTTCATTTGTCAGGAGAATCTTGCCGCTGACATTGGAAGAGTGATTTAATTGATTTTAATCATACACCTGAGATTGGGAAATTGAGCCCTCTGTCCTGAAAAATAATTCTAGGCTTCCATGAGAATGTCTAATTTGCAGCTAATAGTTTTTTGGTTTTTTTTTCTTGAAGTTTTGTTATGAAGTTTAGAAAATACAGATCAAAGGCTGGCACGTAGAACTGCTTAGCGCAGCCGGAGACGCCGGATTGGGGCCGTGGAGTTTTGGTCTTTCAGGGGTATTAATGGGCACATCTGCCTGGTTTTGGACAGGCAGAAGAACAAAAGCCCTGACTAAAGAGCACAATTTGCCTTCAGAGGAGAGAGACTTTTATATGTCGAGTACAACCTGGAAGACTCGGAGTGGTACGTCACTCCTGGCCCTGTTTAATCCTTGATTTTTCTCTTGTCATCGAGTGCACTGTTTATAAATCGTTCATGTATGTCAAGGAGAGCCTCGTTGTGTGCCCCAGCATGCTGCGATTATTTATTCTAAATAAATAATTCCTTTGCTTTTTATTTCTCAGTTCAAAATAAACAGCGTAGTTCAATTACAAATAATGATACTGAACACAACAATGAAGCCAAATAACTTTTGGATTATGAGGAACCAGTGTGCCTTATGGTTTTTTTTCCACAATGGAATCTCCATGATCTTTATTACCTCTATCAGCTGTTATTCAGAAGGGGATTACAGGCAGCAAGAAGTCTCACTTTCCCCAATGCTTCGACAATGAGGAAATAATTATATTACAATACTTATATTCCTCCACGCAACAGAAGTTGTTTGGGATGTAAAACTCAATATTTTCGTTTCTGTAACAATTCTGAAAATTTCCATATTGGATATGTACTCAGAGACTTTTATATTCCAAAACTGCACTGACAATGCTCTTAAATAACCATTCATTTTTTTAGTGTTCCCTCTTGTATGAAAACTAGAGGAAAAATATTGATTGCATGGCCACTTCAAGGAGGTGGAAACCTGAAGGAAAAACTGGAATAAGAAGTTTGGATGCAGAGATGGGTTTAATTTAAAATATTTCAGGGCTGAGCCAAGGCAACATCGCTTGTCAGTTTCGAACTAAGGGCTCAGATATCTTTTGTTTTAATCAGATGTTGTTTTCATAAGATATCTGTAAGTTGAAGCCTCTTTTTTCTGCTGAGGAATCAAAATTATTGAGGCAAGCTTGGAACTTGTGATTGGAATGACTGGCTTTTATTTTCTGGATGTAGTGATGTCTTGTGAAAACTCCAAAACATTGAGGATTTGCCATCTTTCTTGCTTTTTTGGCAGCAAAGTCTCTCCTGGAGGAGACACCATAAGGAGTTGATAAGCTTGCGATTCGCGCTATTTCTGCCGTGGCAAAAATATTTATAGTGAAGGCCCGGCACAAAGAGAAATATCAACTTCTGGTGAGGCAGGGACACTTCACATTTTGGCACAGCTGCCAAAGCACAGGGATACCCTTTTGGCCCCAATATCAGTGAGGGTTTTGGGGTGTCTCTGTCAGCTTGGATAAATTCACATTGGTCTTGCTGATGCACCTTCAGCAGAGGTTCTCCACTCCAGGGAGCTTCAGGCTCCCCTGTACAAGATCCCTTGCTTTTCCAAGTGCCTGGAAACATGGATTAGGTCACCAAAACAGCTGTTTGATGGAGAGGAAATTTCCACACTGGGGCAAAATGGAGCAAAATTGAACCTCTCATGAATGAAGCTGGGCCTTGCTCTGGCTGGGGACAGACCCATGAAATCCAACACAAGTGGGGAAATGTGAAAAACATGGTTTTGAAAAACCACTCTGGGTATGATTTACCAAGAGAAATTGCTCTGAAGGAGCTGTGAATCCAGCACACCAAATTCATCCTTCTCTTCTGTTTCCAGTGGGATACAAGTCATTATTTTGCCGTCCTGGCAAATTCAGTGTGGGAGAGGACAGAGTGATGAGGACCAGCCCGATGTCCAGGCCGTGAGTTATTTTAAGCATGTGCAGCCCGTGAATATTTGCAGCCAGGGGATATATTTAGCCAGGAGGGCTCAAATGCTTGTTTAATAATTAGTTAATGTTTGTAAAGCAGTTTGATGGTGAGCAGAGCTGTGCAAGGTTATTATTTTATAAAATGCTACGGCTTGTTGTACTCCTCGGGCTGTAGCAACCACAACAATCTCAATGCTGCCTGTTAATTTTCTTGAGTCTTTTATCATTGCCCTCCATTGGTGATTAAGTGTCGTTTGTCTTATAATTTTAATGTTATCTTTAACACACATAATAAAGTTTACATAATTATAGCCTATTAATATAATTTGCATGCATGTTACTGGCAAGGCACAGGAAATGTTTCATCACCCAGCGTGTAATTTGGCTTATTTAACCATTTCCTTTTAATTTTCATCAATAGATCAGCATGCCTCCTAAATGGAGATAACCTCAATAAATTCTCTTTTCAAGATCCTTATCTGTATTAAGTCTCTAAAGGTCTCGGCAGCAGGACTATGAAGTGCTGAAGGGGGAACGTTTCTGAATGTCTGCGACGGGAAGTTTTAAAAATTCACATTTTCTTCAGACGAGCACGGGTCTTCCTAATGAAACCTGGGAACAAGGTGCTCTCACAGAAGCTTTGAAAGTGTGTATGCACCGTGCTTCATAGCTGAGCTGTAACAAGACTTTAAATGAGTAAACAGTGTTTAGATTGAACATGAAAAGAGTCGGCATGAAAAGACAGGTTCAAAATATTACATGATGCTTTGCAAAAGTGTAAATGTGCCTGCCTTTATTTTTTTTTTCCCCTCTTGGTAAATGGCAAACGTTTACAACCCAACTAAAACAGTACCAAGAGAAATCCTGTGTTTGCTCTTTGGAAGATATTCAATAAATTATAGTGAGCTGCAAATGTCACTGGATTGGGAACTGTAAGAGCTTTACCTTTAAGTCTTTAAGTAAAGACTTGCAGCTGGTGCAGTGGCTTGGTAATCCCTAATGATAAGCTGCTTTTAATGTGGGGGTGAGGCAGTTTTCACACAGATATTACTGCATTAACCTTACTCTAGGTGCAGTGCAGGTGTGCACGATATTGTGCTTTGCAGCCTTCCCTACTTTATTCTCCCCGAGTATCCGAAGCCTGCTTTAACAGATCCTCTTATACCATGGTGAAAAGATTGCAGTTCAAGCCTATTATCAACAAAAACCTGCCAAAAGGGCTACATTGTCAGACTTTATGATGGTACTAACTATTCTGTTGTTCTCTGGAGACCAAACTTAGACCATTAAATTCACTTCATTTGTGATTTCAGTGACCTGGGCTGCAGACATCGGGCTTTTGATGTAAAATGCTACTACAGGAATCAATGGTACCATCTAGCTCCCCTTAAAGTATATCATAAAAGCATAATGGTCCTCTTCTAAACAAAAGGTGACACTACTCCTGTATAATACAATTATATGGGGATGATGTTTTCAGCAGAGTTTATTTGATATTATGATGTGCAAAGACTTTCCACATTGAAATAAACTGCGTAGCTGAGTTCACTCCATTATTTTCAATAGACTGACTCCATTGTCTGCACCGGAATATAGATAATTTTCATACAGTGGGGAGCTATTTTCATATCCTCTCCATGAAATAGATGAGATTATAAACAGGCTGGGATTACTCAAAAACCAACACAAGCCATGTCTACAGCCCCATTTAAGACAAAGGCTGCCTCCGGAATGGTCTCCTTTGATCGGGAGGCTCCCAGGACTTGCTCCGTTTATTTGACAGATGACAGCTATTTATAGCAAATGTGTAGCATTTTTGAAAATTAAAATTTTACTGGTGGAATTTAAGGGTTATTTTCCACTCCAGGGACTAACATTTCTGTGAAAAATGGTCTTTTTTTTTCTTTTTTTTTAAAATACAGACACCATCTTCAGTGTTAAACCTACTTGTAAACAAACGCATTGCGATAGCTCATTGTCAAACACTGAACAGGTTTATAATTAATGAAATTGCTAAAACAAAATAAATGGAGAATTAATACAGCTGCCAGTATGTTTGTGCTGCTGCACAAGTGAGGAGACACTGCTGCCACCTCAGACTCGACACTGGGAGCCTTTTGCAGCCTACCAGGGGTGAAAATAAAGCCAAAAAATGCAAACTGTGGTGTTTGCCTTTGCCAGGGGGCCACGACTAAACCTAAAGAGCAAATGTCAGCATTATCCAAAAAATCAGAGATCTGAGTCTTCTCCCCCCACTTCCTTTTGAACTATTTTGCCATTTTTAGTGTGGAGGGACATGGCAGGGGCCAGCCCTGATGTGAGGTGAGGGTGAGGTGGTGTCCAGCCATGCCTTTTGTGCCCTTTGCAGGAACTGGGAGACGTCAAAGGGTTACATGGAGGGTTACTGCCCATGGATGATGCCAAGCTCAAGACATTCCACAAAAATCCAGCAGCCTGGAAAGGAGGGCGTGAGTGGGAAGAGTGGAGGTGTGTGTTGAAGGCAGAGCAGTGACTGGGGGCCTGGCCACCACTGTTGGCATCACGTTGCTCAGTGTGATCACCTGCTATGGAGAAGTGATTTCCTTCCTTCCACGGCGTGGCTCTGGCCTGGGGTCTTGCCCAAAGCTCTGGCATGTTTTTGTATTTTTACAAAGCAATAATAGCAGAAATGTATGTTTAAAACTTGATTGAGAGATTGTCAGTGATGACTTGCTTGGTCTGCCAGTCTTGGGGCTCCTGCTCCAGATAGTGGCCCAAAGGTTGGGCACATTCCATCATCAGGGATGAGGCTCCTCTGGTGTGGTTTTCATTCTCTGTTGTTTCTTGATTTCTCACACGAACGCCAACAATTCTTTCTCCTTCTGCTCAAAGGAACCTCAATCTTGTGCTGGAATAAAAAGTTTCTCCTTACACCCGTTAACATTTTTTTGGCCTTTCTAATTCTAAAACTCCAAGACTTTCCCCTCCTTTTCCCCTTGGAGAGCTTTGTCACCTCAAACCCTGTAAGACATTAATGGGAGATTTGGCACAGGGCAGGAACGTTTACTTGACCAAGGGGAAGGGTGTCCCCAAGCTGTGGAGCTTTTGGGTGGATTAAAGACAGAAGAGATGAGAATAAACCAAGAGCCATTGGTTTAATTGTGTCACTTCATTATCCAGGCCCTTCCCTTCTGCTGGCATTGCCTCCTGTGCTCAGAGGACAGGGAACTGGGGAAGCAAATAGGTCATTCCATGGGGTGCTGCTGTTGCAGCCAAAGCCAAACCCCAGAGCCTGAGTGTGACCATCAGCACAGGTTTCCTTATGAATGGTTTTAATTAGCTCTAATCAGGGAGAATGGGAACCCAAAGAGTGCCTTGCTCCTTCCCCCATTGGGTGTTTGCTGTTGTTTTTTTTAAATGTCTGCTGTTGATGAACTAAAGTCTTGCAGCTGGACAAATGTTCTTAATTAAGCTGAAGCAGAAGCAGATATTCCATGGATATCAGGAGTTCCCTCAAACATGACATTTGAAGGACGCTGAGTTGCAAAAATAAATTTCTGCTGCCGTCCAGTGTTTGATACCATACACATTTGCCATTTTTTAGAATTGTAATGCTGGGCCTGCTGTCCTTATGCTTTCTAGGATTTCTCCAAAATAATCTGAAAGTTATTAAAGAATGTAAATTAAGAGTGGTTCCCACGTCTCAATTTTTTAATGGTCACCCAGTGAGAGAAAGAAGTAGGAAAATTTTCAGCACAAAAATTAATGTTTTTAAATGGGGAGCATAAATCAAACAAAAAATCCTAAATTTGGATTTCTTTGCATGTGATATTTCTTTTAAATTCATACAGAAGCTCCATGGAGCCTGATACACAAAGTTTACCACCTCTCAGAGATAAATATACTGACTTGACTTGAGGTTTTTTCCTTTGTTTCATGCGCCAATTTATTGCATGAAAGAGAATTAATTTCTCCAAATGCAAAATTTTAATAAGAAATATCTGTTAAGTTGGCAGGGGGGTTTACCACTTGCGTCACTAATTTGGGATTAAATTAACTGATCCAATATCCTGCAGAACCTCAAAAACACAAACTTGAGCATCCTGCGTCCTTAAAGGTAAATATTTCTTTTTCAATGTGGTTAACAGGAGATTTAGGGATTTGCTGGAGACCACTTGGACACAACAGGAGCTCAAGGTTCCCTCCTCCTCCTCCACCCCTGGACCAAAACCTCAGGGAGCTCCAGGCTCCATTCTTGTCCCTTCCACAGACCCTGCCCATGGAGTACACCTGGATACCTGTTGAGACAAAAAATCAGGTGCTGCGAGCTGAGCCGGGCGACAAAAATCCCTCTGAATTGCTCTCAGCTTGAACACCCGTGTTCATCCTTTAGGGAAAGTTTATGCTTTAGGCAGAGCTTTTCGACAAGCTTTTGCACCACACGTGTATACATTATAGCTCCAAATTGCCTCCAAGCTGACAGTCTTTCGGGTGCATTAACTACTTTACTACCAAAGGGGCAGCAGGATTAATACATATATTTTTAAACCGCCGAAGCGAAATATTTCAGCTCGGTCTTTCCTACAAATCTTTGCCTTGGTGTTCAAACCTGCAAACGAGCCCATCAGCAACAGCTCAAGTCCATCAAAACCCCTCAGCGCCTTGATGGATAAATAGGGCGTGTTTACACTGTGGCTCCTGCACCTTCTTTTCTGTCAGCGCTAATTTATCTGAAAGTCTTAACCTGTGCCTTCGAAATTCAGGAGCGTTTCATAACGAGGGCTGAGGAAACGAGTCACAGCCTGCAAATAATACTCAAAGAAGTGGGTAAAGTCTTCCAGCACACCAGCGGCTGTGACACACAGACAGACAGACACATTAACCTCCCAGAAATCCGGAGAATCCCAAGCGTTGTAAGTGCTGCCGCGTGCGATCCTTCCAGAAAAAGAGGCACGGAGCATTAAAGCCTGAATATTGAAAGACAGAGAAAGGTGGGGGGGAGAAGGAGGAGAACACGCAGCCATCCTGGATGTACTTGTATTATTAGGCTGAGATGATGATGATCATTATTATTTTCACTGCGGGCTTCCCTCCTGTTTGCAGGTGAGGTGGGTTTTGTGCCCGGCCCTTCCCCAGGCACGCGCGGACCCCGGCGCTACGCGGGGCTCTATTAAAGCCGCCGTTCAAGAGTTTGGCGATATTCAGACAATATTGAAACATTCCCAAATGAACTTTGCAGGGAGACATTTTCATTCGCTGCCTCCCTCCTCATGCATATTAACAAATGGTATGCAAGGCCTCATTTAATTCACTGATTTTACATTCGGATCACTTTCTCTTTTACAGCTATTTTTACCGGGCTTCATTAATCTTTGTTGAATACAATGGCATACATCTTTAATGCGGCCGCTGTCAAGTCATATTTCAGTAAGAGCTGCAAACTGAATGACAGCAAGCAATATTAATAAATTTAACATAGACTATATCAATTTTTAACAGAATGAATGTGGAAAGCTAAATGTATTATTTTTCGTTTAAATCATAGGGTTTATCACCGGTTAAGTAGCAGCGATTTCAGGAAACTTGTGACGTGCCGTACAAATAGATTTACATCTCATTAATAAGTAAATTAGGCAAATGCCTTTCAAGTTCAGACAAGTACATAAGTGTAATCTCCATATTAAAGGAGTAGTCTTTGATAAACCACTGAGGAATTGCAGCAGCCAACTATGTGACATGTTGCCAGTGCCTGAACTCTTCCACATTCCCACCTTTAATTACACTGGTTCATTACTAAAGAGATAAGTGTCTCTCCAGTTAAGATTCTATAAATGAGCAGCATGCGGGATCCTCCCAAATCATTTTTGCAGAAACCATGAAAAGGTGGTAACAGTTATGAAAAAACGAATTATCACCTGCTCTCTTTCTTCCTTCCCTGTAATAACATTAAAATATTAAGATGAATTCCTTTTAAATCTCGGGGAGAAATTGTCCATTAAGAGATGCTACTTTGTTTAAGAAAGAAAGAAGCGTTGGGGGAAAAAAAAAAGAAAAAGGAGGAAAAAAAAAGAAAAGAGAAAACTCTTCTGAATTTTTTTTTTTAATTTCCCTTCATAAATCCCAACAGAGATAATTTGCTGTAAAATTTAAACCCAGTGAGAACTTGTCTGTCTGTGTTAAATAAAAAAGTTACGGTTGGTAGGAGACATGTTTTTGCAGTAGCTTTAGCGATTATAGGAAATTACATGCAAAGCCAGAGTTCTGATCCTAAGTTAATTTATAATTGGAAAAAACTTATTAATTAGCTATGTCATTCTAATTAAGAATTAGAGGAGTGTGCATTAGAAAGTCAGTCAATATCCAGCTGACAGAATTTAAAAAACCCCACAGAAGTCTGCAAGCTCCATAGCTCTGTCCACCGTCTCCCTTGTCATCTTTTTAAGGATTTTTCTGAATGTCTAACAGAAATTAGCCTGGTAAATACAGATATCAAAGGAAATAAATTGGGAATTTTGTCAGCCTGGAAAGGAACCCCCAAACTGAGCTGGGAGATGTCCTTTACAGGGCACCTTTTGGGCCTTTCTGGGTGATTCTGAAATGCAGCTCTGTTCGGAGGGCTCCGTCCTCCTCCTGCAGCCAGAAAAAGAAGCACCTGCATCCCTGCAGTGTTACCCACAGTCCCTGCATCCCTGCAGCTCTATCCATCAGTTCCTGCATCCCTGTAGTTGTCCCTAGTCATTCCTGCATCCCTGCAGCTCTACCCATCAGTTCCTGCATCCCTGCAGTGGTCCCTAGCCATTCCTGCATCCCTGCAGCTCTATCCATCAGTTCCTGCATCCCTGTAGTTGTCCCTAGCAATTCCTGCATCCCTGCAGTGTTACCCACAGTCCCTGCATCCCTGCAGCTCTATCCATCAGTTCCTGCATCCCTATAGTTGTCCCTAGCAATTTCTGCATCCCTGCATCTCTATCTAGCAGCATCTGCATCCCTTCAGTGGTACCCACATTTCCTGCATCCCTGCAGCTCTGTCCATCAGTCCCTGCATCCCTGCAGCGGTACCCACCAGCACACCCATGCCAACACCCAGGAAATGACTCTTCCTACAAAATCCACCCAAAATATTAACGGATAAAGACAAAGGAGCCGACTCTGTGGCCCTGCCATGGTCACGTGGGGAAGAACTTCAAATTTTGCCAATATATTTATGTATAAACAGCGTGCAGGGATGTGTACATTTGCCTACATATATTTATTTATTTCCCATCCCACCAGCCTCAGTCCTCTTGATACGTTCCCCCTTTAGGCCCTTTTTTCTGAGATTATTATAATTCATTCTTTAAGAAACACCCCTTGTGTAAATATTTTTTTGTTAATGTTTTTTCTCTCTCCAGCGTGCTGGAATTTTAAAGAGCACTTTAATATGAAATTAGATAGAAAGTTTTGACCTTTTTGTGATTAAAATAATATGCATGTTACTGATACAGGCTTCATAGGTTGAAAATCTACTTTCATATAGGCAAATATTGAAAGAGAGAAAAACAGACTTGACAAAATGTGAGATAGAGCTTGGATGAAAATAAAACCAGATCTTTGCATTCAGAATTGGCAAGGCTGGAAATGCGAAAGGAGAAGTAAAACTATAAAAGTTAATGTCTCAGATAATTGCACCCTCCAAAAATAAAATAAATAAATAAAATTATTAAAATAATCTGGCCTTAGCCTTTCACTTTGGTATTGGTTCTTCTCCATCTTCTGCTTTAAGTTAAAGGAAAAACAAACAAACAAAAAAGCTGGAGTGCTCAGTGGTGGAATTCAGTTTACTTATTTAAATACCAAAAGATGACCCGCTCCTAATGATATAAAAAAATCTTTTGCATTAGCAAATTTCTCTTCTGTATTTGTTTTGCCAGCACAACACAATATTCACTTAATATGCTACCAGTATCTTATCAAGTTAATGATCTGTTGTATGCATATAGTAAGCTTGTTACTCATTTTAAATTAGATACAAAAGCACTACTGTATGGAAATTGGAATACTTTGGGTTTTTATGAAATTATAGGACTTTCATGCTTTAACAGTCTGTAGACAGCCTTAGCAGGACAGCAAGAGTTGGCTTTGTTAAGGTGACATTACGCAGAGATGCTGCTTAGCCTGATTTTATGGGTCTCAAAATCCAGTTTTGTGGAGCTTCTCTCCATTTTTGGGTCCTCAAGCTCAAAAATACACAGGTTGCTGTATAAAACATATCCAAGGATACGTGGATTTGGAAGAAAATGATGTGGTTAAGATGAGCCACCTCTTGCAGCCATCACAGAGTGTCCAAGTGACCAATGCCAGCTGCTCATGACATCCTGTGAATATTTGCAAATATTCAGGGAAAAAGTGGGAAAAGGCAAATATGGATAGAGTTTAAATATGGAGTGGGTTAAACCCTACAGCCATGGAACGCCCTGGATCAGGACTCCAGCTGGTACTGCCCCTGCTGCAGATCTTCCCAGAGCATCCTACCCATGCAGGCCACCTAATTCATGGCAGCCTAGAGGCTAAAGATGAGATATTTCTTATGGGTTTGAGATATTTCTTATGGTTTTGAGATATTTCTTATGGGTTTGAGATATTTCTTATGGTTTTCAGACATTTCTTATGGTTTTGAAACATTTCTTATGGTTTTGAGACATTTCTTATGGTTTTGAGACATTTCTTATGGGTTTAGCCACAGCAGATGGATGCAGGAAATATGGGGCCACACTGCTCAGAAGAATTCTTCTTTGAGCCATTTCTTTGCTTTCTCCTACTCCAAAAGGAGCACAGACTATTCAACACGGGATATTTGGGAAGTGTTCAGAGCACGGCTGTGCCCACGGAGCATCAGCTTCATGAAGCGCCAGGAGCCTGAGGAAGGAAACATCCCTTTGGCATCCTCAGGACCTCACATGTTCCCAGGGAGGTTTTTTGGATGTGCAGGTACTGACGTTCTCAGGAGCTGGTCTGGAGAATTCACATCCTTGGAGCTTTGCTGGCAGATTTGCCAAAGTGAGTTAAAGCAGATTTGGGCCCACACCAGCCAAAAGCAGCAGAGCTTCAGCATCCAGGTCTCTCTGAGTTTCTCCAGCTCACCTGATGGGACAATCAGTAAGCACCTTTACATCCCAAATCCAGTCCAAACCAATATTGTCTTAGCTTGTTCATGTCATTACCTCCTACTTTTTTCTTGTAGTACCAGACTCATCTGATTTTTGTTTTGTGTCTCCTCCACTACTGTGACCCCACATCCCTGTGAAGGCATTGCCTTCCTGGAAAACCCCACTCCTCTGGGCCTTTGCTTCCTCCAGCTGAGAATTTGGGGCTTCATTTCCTGCAGAAATTCTGTGCATGCCAGGGGTGTAGGCAGAAGGGATGGCTGGAAAAAAAGTCAAGATGTGCAATGGCCTGAGCCCCACGGGAATGGTTTCCACCTCCTTCTGAAGCACTCCAGGGGGCTGAAGTGCCACCCACGATAGCTCTGCAGTGACAGTGGCATGGTTTGGGTCTCCCCACTGCCTGGCATCATCCTCCAGGGGTACGGAGAGATGATGCTGGTCCAGCCAGAGGGAAAGGTCTGTGAACGATCGTGTTTGCAATCATCTCAGGGAAAAAGATCCCCCTCATCTCCTTTTTCATCATTTACAGATGCTTTATTCACAGTTCCAAAAGACTGGCTGGGGATTACTCCATCTTCTCCTCAGCCAGGCTGAAGTTAAGATGTGCAGTTATTTGAGGGATGAAAAAAATGGTAAAACACTTTTTTTTTGGTTGTTTTTTTTTTTTNTTTTTTTTTTTTGAGTCTTTACCCAAGAACTGGTGTCAGTTTCTTTGCTTGTTGAAGTTTTCCTATTGAAATGTTGCTGTAAAGGGAGGTCTGGGGCATGTCGCAATGAACACCCCACGTCACCTCCTGGTGCTGCAGCCCCAGCCCGCTTCGACTGCTCCTCAATGATCACTGGAAATGGGAATCACCACCCTAAATTAATTACCCCTGTTCATTACACAGATGAATTAGACCGGCCCCAATCAATAGCATTAATGAAATGTCACTTATTTAAACCCCAACCCTCGAGGGAAGCACGTTGGGGATGCTGGGGCAGGGTCCTGCTGTTTGGGGCACACCAGGGCTCACAAAGCTCTGCGTGGGTGATGTTGGAGTTATGGCTCAGATGGTGGGGACAGGTGGAGCATCTCTGGAAAAACAAAACATTCCTGGCTGGACAGAGCATCCCTGGGCAGGCTGAGTGCTCCTGGCTGGCCAGAGCATCGCTGGGTGGACAGAGCATCACTGCAAGACGATGCTGCAAAAGGGGAAACTTTGGCTGTGCTCCCTCTTTTCAAAATGCAACTATGTAAAGGTCACAGAGGAGGAGATGAAACTAGGAGTTGTAATAAGGAAGGAGAAATAAAAAATAATGACAGAAATAAATTGTCATAAGAGGGGATACAGTTATGATTTATTGTGATATTCTACAAATTTGGAGGTGATTAAAAGCCACCTAAAATTCACATTAACAAGTCACATAAAAATGGAATTAAACTAGTGGGCATAATGTGGCAGGGTATAAAGAAAAATCATGACAGAAATAAATTGACAGAAGAATGATACTATTCAAGTTTTACTCTGTCGCGTCACACTGACAGGAGACTAGTATTTTAATTTCAGAGTTGTGGTTGAGTTTTTGGAGTTCATTAAAGGCCCACATTAAGAATCTCATAAAAGTGAGAAGAAATTAGTGACCATAATGTGGCAGAGGAAATAAAGAAACAATAATGACAGAAATAAATTGACAGAAGAATGATACACTTAATGTTTCACTCTGACACCCTCTATTAATAGGCCGCTGCAAGCTGGAGCAAATGTCATTCATATTTTAGCCAAAGTATACCACTAATTAGGCTGGCTTTCTGCACTGGAATTAAATTTGAGATCCCTCACCTTTAGAGTGGGATCATTTGAATTCGAAAGAAAAGAGCTGGTGACAGAAAAAAAAACTTTCTGCTCGGGCTCTTCTAATGAGATAAAATTCCCCCTTCTCCCCATTTCCTAGCTATAATTGCTGATTATGTTGTTACACAGGAGCGGCTCTCCGCTCTCTCCTCCCCATCATTATGATTTAGTCTGGCATATCGGGGTGCTTCAAACACGGACTGAAGTGGTTTGAGTCTAATTTAGCACTCATTTAGGCCGCAGGTACTGACGAAGGTAAACACCGCATTGTTATAATTAATTACCCCTTAGGCCTAGCCAGGCCAGCTCTGTTTCAGCTGACCCTTATAATAATAAGGCTTAGGGGCATATTGTATTTCTTTTGACAGATTAATTAGAAATTCAGCCGTGGAGGTACAAAGCAACTCTGTCATGAATATTTAAATGGACTGACACAAAAAATCATGAAAGGGCTGCTGAACTACATGACAGACAGGGGATATTAGCCAAGTGATTCTAATCAATAATCTCTTGATCTCTTACATATTAATACACTGCCTGCTGTTATTAAGCTCCATAATAAGGAAGGGGAGAGAAAGTTAGTGTAGCTCTGCTGTAGGGCTCGCCGGGCCCCCAGTGTATACACTAACTGACGGAGAAAATGCACAGAGGAGCCGAGCCTCAGCCTCTTCAATCTCATCCAATCTTAAGGAATGGCAGCTCTGAGCATCGCTGGCCGGATAATTATTGGCCCTGACAAGGTGAAGGCGTTTGCAGGCAAATGAGATGGGAAGTAGGATAAGTCCCCAGACCACCCAGCGCAGGGCACGCTCAAAACCAACCGCGCGCCGCCGCCCGGGCTTGTATTTGCTTTAGCAGGGGAAATATGGGAATCACAGAGCTTTTGAGTCGTGTTGAAGGGTCAGTGACAGTCGAACACCGGGAGCTCGCTGTTACTGTTGTTAATGTTAACTTTAACACCAAGTCAACTGGATTTACCCCCGGTCCCTTTGCTCATCTCCTATAACATCAAGGCCACCGAGTGAATTAAGCAGCAGCGGTAGAGCTGAATATCATCTAAATTCATTACAGCCGGTTCCTGCCGTAAATGGGGGAGGAATCGCCGGCGTTGCTGGGGAAATGTGCCGCCTCCACAGCACCAAAGAGTCTCTTTGTGCTGCTGGGGCTCGGGCAGAGAGCGGGCGGCAGCACCGCTCCGGGCGAAGGGTGTTGGTGTGGCCAGGGCTGGGAGCCCTGCAGGGCTGAGGATGTTCCGTTATCTCCCAAAAAACCGGCCCCGCCACGTGCCGGGGTGCGAGGGAAAGGGCTCGGCTGGAAAAGGGGACTGGACCGGCTCCAGCGTCTGCCCAAACAACTTAAAGAAAGAGGTTGAATGACAGGAGCGGGGAGTGATTATTAACGTATTTAAATCGCATGCACACCATGTTCTGATGGGATTAGAGGGAGGATGCTGGATTTTTAAAAAAATCATTCAACATCCAAAACATTAGATGCACTCTTTTTTTTCTTTTTTTCTTTTTTTTTTTTTTTTTTNTTTTTTTTTTTTTTTCTTTTTTTTCTTTCTTTTTTTTTGTACTAATTAATAGGGAGTCAGAGGTTCAGTGCTCACCCTGGGTCCCCTGCAGCCCTGCCCATGCACATGCTGTGGATGCAGCATCCCAGCCAAGGCCAGGAGGAGGCAATTTGGATTTCAGAGCTTGATTTGCTTCATCACAGAAAACCCCACAAAGGTTGCAGGACTCAAAGTGAATTTGCCTAATTTCCCTGGGACAGCAGAGTGGAGGAGAGGGTCAGACACATCTCTGTGTGCAGAACAGGTTTGCTTCCACCTGATTCCCATGGCCTTGGTGTCCAGCTTCTAAAATCTCCAGACTGGAACTGATAGTGAAATCAGAAGCCTCTTAGCCCCTAATAGCTCATCCTGTATGCCTACCCTTATTTTTGTCGGATTAGGTGTCTCGGAGCTATCTACAAAAAAACCCCCAAAACAGATTGAAGTGATAAAACAGTGGGAGCAGCTTGATAAGCAAGCCCAAAACACCAAGGACCCGGCTGCCAGAAGAAGAGGACTTTGTTAGGTTGTTGCACCACTCCTGATCAGGTGGGAACCCTCCTGGAATCGGGATCTGCCTTGGGAGCATGCCCTGCATCTCACTGCTGTTTCTGCCTCCTGCAGGTGCCGCAAAAGGGACTTAAAATATTTGCCTGGGGACAGGGTTCAGAGCAGTAGGGAATCATGCCCAGCTCTTTGGCAAGCTGTGACAAGATGTTATTTCATGTTGTGATTGCACGTTGAACAGTTTCCTAAACTCTGTTTCAAAAAAATCATACATTTATGGGCACGGTGCCATCACATTGTGAGTAAAGAAGCCCTGTCCCATTTACAGGCTTCATCTGGTGAAGCTTCACTGCTCCCAGCGAACTCAGTAAATGCTTTAGGTCTTGCAGGAACACAGAGCTAAAAATACCCGAGTCTGAAAAGTGCTTTTACACTTAAAAAAAAAAAGAAAAAAAAGAAGCTATCCCAAATTTATCAACACTTATATTTGCAGGTCACACTTTACTTGCACTTATAAGTTTAAGCCTAACCCTTCTCATTACTTCAATGCTGCTTTCAAACCTCTAATGCATATTTAAGTGGTAGCATTAAAAAACAGTGTGTCAACTGCCATTGATGTGCGGTGTAGGGCGCTGACCCTTTGAAGGCATTATCATGTCATTGGACCCATTAAGTGCAGCCATCTCTGTTGCTCTTAATTGGGTTGTGCAGTGTGGAGCAGTTGCAAGTGGTTACAGTTTATACCGTGAATTATAATAACAATAATAGCGGGTAGAGATCGGTGTGGGCACCGAGCACGTGCTCGGAGGTGGCCGAGAGCGTCACCTCCACTCAACTTGTCACCCCTCCCTTTTAAAAGTCATAGAGGTTTAATTTACGAGCTCAAAATCGGCGTGTGGGCACTGCTCAGTCTACGGCTGTTAATTAAACAGAGCCTTGTCTTCCAAAGCATCGTTAGTGGGCTGGTTCTGCTCATGGAATAATGTGCTGCTCCCCATGAATTCATTTTTTTTTTTAAAGTATCTGGCCCCAAAAAAGAAACCTGATACGTCCTATCTGCTCTTGGTCAGAAACTGCAACTTCTCTTTCCTTCATTTAACAAATTTTTTTTTTTCCCCTTTTAAAAAATTGGATGTCAGGATTCATTTGGACTAAGGCCAGGCTATTTTATGGCAAGTTTCAGCAGCTGAAAATATTTGCATCTGATTTATAAAGTTCTGCAAACGGCTGTAAACCTGAGACAGAGCCTAACGATGGTGGCACTGCCTGCCATGCTGTTAAAATTAGAGCTTGGCCCACGCCGAGCCCCTGGCATGGCATGACCTGAACTTTGGAGCTTGGGATGTGTTTCCAGGGGCCAAATCAAACCTCCAGGCCCTACAGCTCCTGAAACGTGGAGATTTCTGGACCTGCCTCAAAATTTTCCAGCCAGGCCCCATCTCCAATAATTAGTGGCGTTGTCTTTAAATATCAATGGAAGTCATGATGGTTTATCATTTGCAGCTGGACATGCATGAGTGCCCTTCTTGCTGGTCTGGTGCTCCCACAGAACAGATAATTAAGGACAAGGAAAACAGACTGGGAGCAAGAGCCAAATGAAATGTCCAAATGCAAACCGTGCAGTAATTGCAATGGTAACAGTGGTGATGACAGCAACAATCATTTTGAGCCTAGCAGCTTTGTTTATAAAAATGTTAGCAAAAGGTGCAGAGCTGGAAACAAATAACTTTACCTCAGCCCTTTTATTGCAAAAACATAATAAAGTGCAAGCCAAGGAGTAAATTCATTGCGAGTCATATTAAAGGTTTTGGACCAAAGTGAAGCTGTTACAAACTACATCTGTAAAAATTGTGTAATTATTATGGGTGGGTAAAATCTGGCAAGAATTATTTTCTTAAGTAAAGCGTAAAAGAGAACAGATGTGCTGTAACTGACACGTTTATTTTTTGCCAGTTTCGCTAATTCTGGACAAAAAGTTGCTCTCATTTATCATATTTATTCAATGGATTTCAAATTAGCGAGGCAACGGTGACTTTTTACACTGTCCCAATTTTAATGCCTGAGAAAAGAAGGGGGGTGGGCAAGGCTGTCTCACTGAAAGAAAATTAATTTGTTTTATTGGGCACTGAAAAGCCAAGCCTTTTGTCAAACAGAGAAGCAAACATATATTTGGAGGGAGAGCTAGGTCACTAGTTAAATGTCAAGGTCTGCTAAAATCAAAAGGTAGGAGGGGTGGGTGACAATGAAATCTAAGTAGAAAACCATAAATGTAAAGAAACACCACGGTTTCTGGGCTGGGGTGGAATGAGAAAAATGGCCAAAGACAAAGATAGGCAGCCCGGGTCTGGAAGTAATTATGGCCAAGTGAAGACAACTGAATTCCATATTACTTTGGTGGATGTCTGTAAAGGCAGTTTGGGGAGGTATTTTGGTAAGGTTTACTTTTTGGAGCTTAGCAACATAAATTTGTTGTCACTGAACTATTAAATAAAATAGACACATGTTGGCAAAGAGTGCACAGCCGAGGGATGGAACTGATTAAGGGACAGCCTATGAAATAATAGCTTAAATGGGCCCACTGCAGGATTTTAATATCCCATGACAACACTCAATTGTCAAATTCTGCTGGAGTGTCCAGGATGCTACTAAAATTAAGCCAGAAATTCCTAGATTTATTCTATTTTTTTTTACAGCTAAGGACAGGAAATGCCAGTAAGCTGTGAGAATCGGAGCAAGAAACAAGAAACTGGGAAGAAAAGAGGATGGCCTAAAATTTTATGAGATTTCTGCCATTAAATCTATAACAAATGTCTTTCACCTACACACGATAAAGAGGCAATGTGGGATTTTAATTGGACTTTTGGCTTTTCTTCATTTGATTTAAACCTAGGTAGAATTTCAAACAATAACACTGGAACACCTGGTTAACACGTTAGATGATATGTATAGTTGTAAATTGTGGTTTTAATAGGTGCTCACTGGGGGATTGCAAAGGGTCCCATTGTTCAGCTTGGCAGATATTAAAAAAAGTTCATGAACTACTGGGATTTAAAACCCGCTCACATGATTTTAATATTGCTCCAGTAATGTAATTTGATAATTTGACCAAACTTGTGGCCAATTTGTGGACAGAGAATCTGATGGTCACGTTATGTGATTAAAGCACCCCGATACAGGGCTAAGCACAAGGCCTGGGTTAATTTATTGCAACAGCCCAAGCTGGAGAACAGCACCAGCGACTGAAACCTGATAATCATCATATTACATGGGCATAATCAAAGAAATACCCAGAGGAAACCTGCTGCCAAGAAAAAAAACAGCCCAGGAACACTCAGCACATTTCTCCCCTGCAGGAACCACCTCAGTAAACCTTTTTGGCAAGGAAACTTCCTTTTCCTTCCTGGTCCAAGAATAAGGACTCATCAGGCTTAAAAGACACCAGTCACTTGAAATAACATTTTTTAAAAGTTTTTAAGAGTCGTTGGTCTATTTGCACCATCTGAGTTTCCATTCTGACTTTTTCATAATCAACAGAGGAAAGAGGACTGCTAAAGTGGAAGGATTAACAGAGTTGGTTTGGATCAGGAGAGGACATTTCAAGGAAATCCCACCTCCTCTCCCCTCCCTGCCCCATGTCTCACTTTGCAGAGAGGTTCTCCATGGTGTCAGCTTGGGATGATTTAACCTGCACAGAACCCCAGCTCGGTGATTGGCCCTCTACCCTCCCCAAATCAAAGTGACATCCAACACAGGATGTCACCAAATGGTTGAGAGGATCAGAAGACCCAAAAACCCAACAGGATTTTTCAAGCTAAAATCTTGAATTACAGAACCACAGAATAGTTTGAGTTGGAAGGGACCCAGAAGGATCATTGAATCCAACTCTTATGTGAATGGTCCATGCAGGGATCAAACCCATAGCCTTGGTGTTGTCAACACCAACTCTGATCATCTGAGCCCGTCTCAGGGTCAGACTGTCAATATTTCCTCCTTCCTTCTGGAGCTGATACTGAAGACAACTTGGGGAGGGTTATAAATATTAAGAGACAGGAGGGGTTTTTTGGCTGGTTTTTTTTTGTTGTTTGTTTGTTTGTTTGTTTTTGTTTGTTTTATTTTGTAGCCAGAGTACTTTATCCTTCCAGGTACAGCAGCAAAGTTTTCCTCTGTTGTTCACCTGCTGGAATGTCACTCCTTGTTCCTGCAGCTCCCTCTCCCTGCCCAGTTCCCTTTGTTCCATCTCTCCTTTCATCTGACTGGATATTTGCTCCTACACATCTTTGTGGAGTTTCTTGAGCAAGTTCAAACAGTACAAAACTTTTCCCACATCTCCATTTCTCTTTAGAATCCTGTAATTGTACACCTTGGTTTCCTTCTCCACGTCCCACTTAGAAATCTTTCATAGATAACAAGACCTCCCCCAGGCCCTGATTCAGCAGAGCACTTAAGCATGTGCTTAACTTTAAATACCTTTGTAAAAGCTTTTGCTGAATCAGGACCTTAGCATTTCTCCTCATCTAACTGCTGTTCTCCCATGGTTATTTCAGTATTTGCTTACAGGAAAATCAGAGCAGAGTCCGTGGATGATGTCAGCAGATTTTCACCCCATCCAGCTGAAGCATTTAGATGCACTCAGCACAAGAGTGTGGATAAGGACATGCAGCAGGTAACCCGATGCCCACCAGGCTCTGTTCCATGGCTTTTGCCTGTAAAAAGTTTTGATACTCCCACTACAGAGTCAGTTCCACCAATGGCTTGTAGCAGTGAGGATGACAAACCTCCCAGGCATCTGAAGATGTGTAGGATTTCGTCTCGGTTTCCGGTAAGAAACTTACATCCGAATACCAGCCACAGTCAATCACTTGATTTTTACAAATTTACTTCAAATGGCTGAGCCGGAGCTCTCTGGTTTTTTCCCCAACAGTTGCTAAGTACAGTTGTTTTTTAAAAAGACTTTATTGTCTTTAATAAACTGTTGATACATTAATGTTTAATTCTGTTTGCCAGGAGGCAGCGGGGTGATGAGTCTGTAATTTATTTTAAAAGATATCCTGGACCAGTGCAAATATGACTGTAATTATTCACTGCAGCTGCAGTCAGCTGTCATCCGCACTACCCCTGCCAACCACTTCCTTTGGAATATATTTTATATACTCTGCTTATACACAGCACCTTTTGCTTTCAAACTGCATCTGCATCAAAAGCTTTTGAGCTGAGAGTTGAGTAGCAGACCTGGTCTGGCACTCTGGTCTAGTGGGGTTTGGACTGAGATGATCTTTAAGGTTCCTTCCAACCCAAATCATTCTGTTTCCATCAAAACAGGACCATTATATTTGGTATTACATTTTAATATTCCTGCTTTGCCACAGTTTCCCACTCTCTCTGCTCAAGGACTCAAGAGCTCAGAGAAGGCCAGAGAATTTTTGGACAAAATCTTTGATGTCTGGGGGCAAAGCTGGCAGAGGGAGGAGCTCATGGAGTTCTTCATGATCACACCTCAGCTACCTGGGTAGTACGGGGCATACACAAAGAACTCAAATGATACCAGATGACTTTGAAATTTTTTTCTCTCCAATAAACAATCAAGTTAAATCAGGGGCAGCTCTAATATTTTTTTCTCCTCCTGCAATAGCTTGATGAATTGTAAATTATTTCTTGAAGTTTTTCCTCTTTTCCTGTCATGGATGGGAGAGGAAGTTGATGTTTTCTAAGGGGTCATGTCATACAAAAAAAAAAAAAAAAGAGAGAACAGACATTCTCTTATAGGATCTAGTACCTGTCTGGGTTGAGTACGTGTTTGGGAGTAAATTGCAAATATATATAAAATTTTTTTTGCAAGTCCCACATTTTCTTTGATGTGTAATGTGAACTGGATAACAGCAAGGCTGTGAGTATTTGGGGTTCATTAAACCCCATGTTACCAAAATATGGTGTAACTTTATCTCAAGAATGTTACATCTCTTTCCTGCTCTCCAGTCAAAAGGTTTTTATGGACTAGAATTGATTTTCTTAGGTTTTGAAAATTGCTTGACAAGTTCAAAATTAAAATAGAAATAAATTCTAATTAATAGAAGAAGGTGATCCCTCTGAAATACGAAGGAAATTTGGGATTAGACTGGAATGTGCCATTTAACACCATAGGACATTGTCCAGCACTGAGCTTTGAACAGAAGTATTTAGAAAAATAAACAAATTCCTCCTTACATGCTGAAGGCTCAATGCTGACCTAATGACTCCATGGGAAGGTGAGGTCATCCCAAGAAATTCACAGGAATTAGTGTTTGTATGGATGTGAGGAAATCTGTGTGCTGGACAGCAAACTGGGGGAGATGCAAAACTGTCCCTGGTAGCTCGAGGAAGGCACTGAGAGAAGGATTTTTCAAGGATCTTGAAAGAAAATTTCTAAATAAAATGGTTTTTAAATAGAAAGACATGGATCAGAAGAAGGGACTCACTTTGGACCAGGTCTATAAAGAGGTAAAATTGAGTGCTTCTCTCACCTGTTCCACCAGCCACCACTTCCGATGGATTTGTCACCTTCACAAATTTCACAGGTGTGGTTTAAAACAAAATTAGAATGTTCCTGCCTGTCTGGCTGATTTTATGCAAGATTTATTGCACCTTGGAGAGGCACCTGCCCAGCTCATGGTTGGGAGCAACCCTCCCAAAAAATGGGTGTCAAATACGGGAGGAGCTGACCTTTACAAGTGTTTTTAGTAGGATGTGTGAATACAAAGGGAAAAAAAGCCACTTAAAATCCAGGTGGTTCAAACTAACAAGACAAATCTCACCCTGACATATTTTGTTTATGAAATATCCAAAAGCCTCCTAGGAGAAAAGAGCACTAGAAACAGGAGTGGAAGGATCCAAACTGTTCTGATGAAATGCACTTCGTGTTAATAAAAAAGAGCTGTGGAGAAAAATCTGGTCATCCAAGAGATCCATGCCAACTGGGTCTCAAGCAGATCCAACATAACGTGGGGCATCTTATGGAACGTTGGAGTCCTGGTGGGCCCCTGGAGAAGGGCACACAAATGTCCATTTCCTCAGGCTCCCCATTGCACACGCCGAGCACACAGTGCTGGAAGACTGCAGGGTCTCTGAAGGCCCAGCCTGAAATCCTCAGCAAACCCCATGTGTTTTCCATTCATTTCAATAGGAGACGTCGTGGGACTCGGGAGATTCCATTCATTTTTTTTTTTTCTCTTTCCTTTCCAGCAGTTGTGCTGAACGTGTCTGATTAAACCCCGCACGCCCGCGCCGCGAAGGAAGTTCCCTCCTCACAGCAAACCCTGCAATTTAACACTGCTCAGAGACGGGGTTTAATTGGGATATTCCTTGTCGTGGGTAACGCTGGGTTTATTTTTTTTACGATCTGTGAGGAAGGACACGCTGGGAAGTCGTGTAAACATTGTGTGTTTGGCTGCTGAACAGCAGTAAACAGCGGCGGAACGGCGCTATCAGATGTTCAATTTAAACACACACCCAGCTACCTCTCCTCCTCTAAATCAACAGTTTCCCTCCAGAGTGATGTCAATAGACTCCTGCACATGGTACTTTCTCTTTTTTTAATAATATCTTCATTTTAATGTGGATATTGCCTTTTCACCTGGGAGCAGGGCTCTATTGAAATTCTAATGGGAGAGCGTATTCTTTAACATGAGAATACCGAGGGCCTGCGTAGACGAGGCGCAGAATGAGAGATGGAGCATTAACTGATTTTTCTCCCTCCAGAAGAGGGGCCTATGTGGGTCAGACTCGCAGGGGTTTTTTTTCCCTTCCTATTTGCCTTTAGTTTCATAGCAACAATAATTTTTAAACTTTATATGCGGCGGAAGATAAAGGAATCCAAATGCACCTGAATTACTGTACTGTACAAGGGAATTTAATTAAGAATATACACATTAGAATTTCAGTGGGAGCGCCTATTTAATGTTACTTTATTAAGCCTTCTATCAAACCCTTTTTTATGTATATCAGTTGATATACAATTAATCTGCTCTCTTGTGAGAAAAAAATAGCACCTGAGGTGGATGAAAAGTGTCAGATTATAATAATTATAAGCAGCTGTTCACTTGGAATCACCTCTGGCCTACATGGGGGATGCTGTGAGCTACCACTTCTCACAACAGACCACCTCATTAGACTTGACCTTCCCAGCTGGGTATTTCATTTGTGTTTTTTTAATGGGTTTGTATACTGCAAATCACAACCCCTCGCCAAGGCTGGCTCTTTGTTGCTGTAACAAAAGGGAGTAATGCAAAAAATCCCCAAAAATGCTGCTCCTCTACGTCAGTGCGACGCCATGGGTGGAGCGGGTGACTCCCCAGTGTGGGACTGGGGATGCAGAGGACATCAACACCTTGCTTGGGGTAAATGCCTTTTTCCCCAGTTCCCAGACAGTTCTGCTCTTCTCGGTCTTCCAAGGCTGAAAAAATAAATGGTTTTGTAGTTCTTCAGCATTCCAAACTCCAGTGCCAACCAGCACCGAGGCGCCCGAAGCGGAGAACGGCACCCGTGGTGGAGAACACCCTGCTCCAGGCAGGGAAGGGAAAACCTGCATTCCAGTTTGGCCTGTGGACTGAAGGAAAAGCAGCAGTTTGGCCTGTGGACCAAACTGGAGGCCAGCTCCAGAGAGAAGATTCATCAGGGCATGTTTCCATGTGGAAATGTACACGGAGGCGGAGCGCTCTCACCGACGCGTTCCACGCGCCGCATATATACGCGCACATGTACATATAAAATTAAGAGATTAAAAAAGCTTCTGAACAATATATCTGGTTTCTTTTCCCCTTCCATTTATGTTTGTAATAAACTCACTCTCATACAATTAGCCTCAATTGTTTTTATATCTTCTGAGGCAATAATATAGGCAGCCTGGGGAATACAGTAGTAATCCGTATACCTGTGTTCATTTACCCAAATCACTATGGTTACAGCCAGGGCAAATTGTTTACTGTGAGAATCTTTGGAGCCCCTTTCCAGATACTAATGACCTTTCTGTTCATCCAATAACATCAACAAACCAGGGAGGCTGCCCACACCATTAAAGCCAATTGCCTCTCAAGTTACTGAGGGAGTTGTGCTTTTCCTCATTTATTTTCTCTCATCTGATGTAACTCACATGCCACTTTCTTGTCTTTAAAGAAGGGGAAAAACTGTGGATTATTGATTTGCTTCTGAACAGAAGACCAACCTAAAAGCCCCAATGAATTGTCACTCATTATTGAAATTACTGAACACTAATTAAACTGGCAGCTCAAATCCCAGCAGGCCACACTCATCTGAAGCTGAAATTCAGACACTTGGACAGTGGAAGAGAGAAAGCGTTAGCAACCACCAGGATTGTAATAAGCTTTGCATTAATTTTTGTTTCTTAAAGGCACATGCAAGGTTTGTCAGAGAGCAGGCAGTGTGCTACCTGGACTGAGGTCAGATTCACAGGGCGTTTTTTCCTGGTTTCCTTCCAGCAGGCATCGTTTCAAATGGGAATCCTACAGTTCCCAAACAGCGCTCCTCATCCCACAAACCACGGGGCAGCACTGGAGGGCTGTAACAAGATGCAAAGCCTGACTTTGGTGATGCTGACAGAGAGCTGAGCATTTAAATCGAGTGGCTGGGAGGAAACTGAGTCAGACAATGCAGAGCCACACACCCCCCGACGCTGCCTGAGCAATAATAAATTCTAAAGATCATCTCCAATTCATAGAGCCCAATTTATAAAGAAACATCTTTGGCCCATTTTCACAGGATGTTCAAACTCCATATAAATTATGCATGCCCATGGTTAATCAACCTCAATTTTTTTTTTCCTTGCCTGAGAAGTAACCCTTCATTTGTTCAACTTCAAAGGGGGCAGAATGAGCGCGGAGAGGGCTGGGCTAAGTATTCAATTTGCACTCTGTATTTGTGAACAAGACTTTAATTCTGGTAGCGAGGGAAGTGGAGGAGAAAAGTGGCCCCTGTCATCCTATAGATCCCTCTTGGCTTTACAGCCCGTGCTATAGACTCCTCAAAAGGCGGGGGGAAAAAAGCCAAACCACAAGCCTTTATGAAAAAATGTTGGATCTTGGATAGTTCTGATCTGTTTTTTTGGAATTAAGGCTGTCAGAGGGGACATAGCCAGAGCTAGCACTGCGCAGAGAGTGCCCTTTATAAATATGGCTTCCTATCTATGTTCATCTCATGCCAGGATTGGTTTGGAATAAATGGCAAAACGATTTTCCCTCTTCTCTCTCTATACACATTTCCACTAAATTTCCCAGCAGCTGGTCCTTGGGACACAACTGGCAGAAGGTTCCTGAGTGAAAAGCTGGAGAGAGAAATCTTTTAGGCAAATATCACTCTGGGTGAAACACTTTGCATGTTCCTGAGAGGAGCAGGGCCCTTTTTTCATCTGACAGCCACAAAAATTGAACCTTGCTGCTGATGCTGGAGGCTGGAATTGTTTAAAAAGTTTTGCAGGGAGCAGATCTGTGCGGTGCAGGCACCGTGAGGTCCTTCCAGCAGCGGAGAGTTTTGGAAAGTTTAAGGAAAATTATTAATTATTTAATTCCGCTAATAAAAAATTAATTGAATTTTAGAACAAAAGAACGTGCAAACATCACCCTTCTATATTTAGGCGTGGAAACGAAGCTGTGGGTGGTGACTTAGAAAAGAAAGGAAGGAAAATGCAAATGTCCCATTATATTCTGCTGAAGTGTGAGCTGGTAGCATCTCCTGTGCCTTCAAGATCATCCCATGTCACCAGCAGGAAACCTGAGGGGATGGAATTGGGAACATTAAGTGGCCTTAATGTGGGACACTCCTACATGGGATACACTGTCCAGCCCTGTTTGATGTCCACAGCCACAGGGCAATGCAAACCTAAAGGCGCCCATTTACAAAGGATGCCTTGGACAGAACTGGGATTTTAAATGAAGTCTGGATATCTGGGTTCTTTAAGGAAAAGCCTAAAGTGTATCCGGAGGTTTTGTACCAAGCTGCATTTCTGTGTCACCTCGACAAGGAAGAGGATTGGGATGGTTGTGAGTGGTGGGGCACACCTGAACCATGCAGATTATCCCTGTCCAGCATTCCAGACCTCGGGGACTGTTGGGACAACGCTCTCAGGCACGTGGTGTGATACTGGGGATAACACGTGCAGGGCCAGGAGCTGAACTCAGTAATCCTGGTGGATCCCTTCCAATTTAGGATGTTCTAGAATTCCAACCCGGCAAGAACGCATCCAGATATTCCACATCCCAAATGCCACTTCCTTCTGAGCACCTGGGCAGCCCGGAGATGTGTTTACAGCTCTGGGCCAGCACCAGGAGGGATCTGTCCTCCGGGGCAGCTTCTTGCAGCCAAAGGAGCCAATTAAGGATTGAATATTCAACAGCTTTCCAAACCTGCCCTGAGCCTTTAAAATGGAGCTCACCCCGCACTTCTCCCGAGTGCTGAGATGAATTCCAGCTCCTGCAGTGGCACCCAGACAGAGGGGAGGGTTTCCCATGGCCCTGCCGGGGCTGTTAAGTGCTGCCACTTTATTGTCCTTGGGGGAGGAGCAGTTTAACAAGGCTGCTACCAACAAACACCACAGTATTTCCAGGCGTCTCTTCTGCAAGTCACGGTCAAGAGGAAAATAATTTCCATATGCTGGCCTTGTGTCTTGATTTTTATGGGGGTCAGAGGGATATTTATCCTCCAGAGCGATGCTTGGTTTTCCTAAGAAAATAAAAAAAAGTCATGCTCCATAATCTTTTAAAACCTTGGAGTAAACCAAGAATTAAGCTTTTAAGTAAAAATTAGGACAAATTTGTATTTACTTATTTTAAAATGCCCTCTGTAGCTTTACAATAAGCGGTGAGAGCACAATGCAACCCTCCTCCATACACGAAGCATCTTTTTAATATGCCCTATCATGAAATTAATTGGACATTAAATAGCAGGAGAAAGACATATAATAAAACCTGCAGTTATCACAGTTCCCAGTGTGACAATACCCAAAGGTTTGAAGGTTTAGTTAAGCTCCAAAAGTTTAAATACTTTTCCAAACCTCGTTGGGTTAGAAACGAGCAGGCTTTCTCATCAGGATTCCCAGTATTGCTGGGTTTGGCCGTGGCTGTGCAGACTGTCAGGAAAGCCTTTGTTACAAACCTCCACTAATCCCACTTGTGTCAAAAATGAGGAAATGCAGTGCTGGTGCACCAGCAGCGCAGAGAGGGGACTTAATCGTTTGGATTTTTCAGGGAAGAAAAAAAAAAGGGGGGGGGGGGAATGAGGTTTGGAATTATTCCTATCCAAACTGTCCCCTGTCCTGATTAGACTTCAGAAGAAAAAAGATTAAGAAATCATATTTGAGAAACTGGGAAAGCTCTGTCCAAAAGCCTTGGCACGCCAGCTGTGACTGAGGACTTGAACATCTTGAGCAGAAAAGTGTCTTTTTCTGCAAGAATCAAAGCTCCTTAAGTGCATTTTTTTTTTTTTAAGGCTCTTTGGACAGCTCTAATTGGGTTCCTGTGTGCGCAAAACAAGAGAGTCCAGAGTGTAACAGGGTGCTGAAATTATACCAGAGGCCTCTTGGAAATTAAAGCTGGATTCCCACATTTCCTTGCAGAATCCATGTCCTGGCTCTCTCGTGTTTTACAGAAATCCAGGCTGCCTCCCATCCTGCTGTGGTGGGTGGGATGTCCATGGAGTGTTGGGAGTTTCACCCATCCAGGATGGCTGGAAGACAAAAGTCCAGCACACAGAAAAGACTCATCACCAAAACCTCTGCTGTACCCACAGCACATCTCCAAAAAGTAAAAAAAATCCCACAAGAAAATNTATTTTATTATTTTTTTTAATCAACCCCCAGATTTTGAAAAACAATTATATGCTTAAAATAGTTGCAAACCCAATCTGTCTTAAAAAAAATCTTCACAGGGGGAAAAAAAAAAACCAACCCTTTAATTTTTGTATTATTCTTTGGAGGTTTTGCATCTGAGTATTCCTAACATTTCCAAAGTTTTCTGAGACCAGGCTGGGAGCAAAAGTCTTCCTTGGAGACCATTGCAGTTGTGCGACAATATGGTTCTGCCCTGACTTTATTTTTGACTTCCTGGGAGAATTAAACAGATTGAAATGTACTGAGTTTGGGAGTGAAGGGAGAAATGTCTTAATTAACTGCCCGGAGAGCCCAGTTCCAATCTGGATTAGCATCCAATTCCATCTCCAATGGGCCTTCCCTGGTCCAGAGGCAAAGAAAAGGCGCTGCAAAGGAACAAGAACTTTTTCAGATCCCATTTTTTACTGTTGATAGGGAGTGACGTCACCAAATGTCTCTTTTCTTGCATTTTGGGGGAATGTTGTGGGTTTTTTATCCTCCTTGGAAGGGATACGTGACATGGAATTTTCTGATGAGCAGCCTGATCTAGTGGGTGACACTGGCAGAGGTTTGGAATTAGATGATCTGTAAGGTCCCTTCCAACCCCAGGCATTCCATGATTCCCTGAAATTCCAGTGAAAACATCACGTGTTGGGAAGAAGCCTGGCAAGACTGAAAACTTGGGGCTGAGCTGTGTGGCTGAATCCCAGAATTTAAACTGAGACTTAAGATTAACCAAAAGTCAGCAGCGGTGACAAAGCCTGGAGTCCAAGACCAAATAAGAAATCATGCTCGGAAGAATATTAAAAGTACTTTGAATGTCTGGATTGTTTTTTTTATTTTTTTGGGGGGAAATATACTTAGTCCCAAATTATTTCCGATGCTTTGATCCCTCCGTTCTGACTTTTTCAGTGCCTTTTTCTAGACAAGAGGTGTCAGGCAAGGACCACCTCAAAAAAATAGTCTGGTTTGACTCACAGGCTGCTCCCGGTGTTAAATGAAGGAGAACCTCCCATTCCAGCCGAACAAAAGGAATCGCCAAACACTTGCCAATCCGAGAGCAGAATTGAGAAGATTAATTCTAAATGCTCCTCCAGCTACTTCTTAAAACTGGTTTGGCTTGAGCCTGAAGAGGCAGCTATTTAAGCACTTGAAAGAGACTAAAGGCTCAAGTCTAATCTCGACTACTCAAATGCAGATCACCAGGTATCTCAAAAAATCCATGATTGGACTTGCACATGCATGCCCAGGAGAACATTTTCCAAGACACACAGAGATGCAAACCCATGGATTGGAGATTAGAAATGAGCTGCCACTGTTGAACTCAAATTTATGTGGGGTTTTTTTTTGTTTGGGTTTTGTTGTTGGTTTTTTTTGTTTGTTTGGGTTTTTTTTGTGACCTTCCAAAAGGGTTCAATTGTTTGATTTCAGTGTTGTGGAAGATACTGAGTCTCAAAATGTTTGTTGAATCCCACGCATGTTAATTCTTAAAAACAACTCTTTCATTTGTTATTGCAATGGATTGATTTTCCTTTGACTCTACAAATACATGTTGGGGCTTAGGAATTTAAAGCACATGCGAGACCTTTCAGGACTCTGCTGGAAAATTTAACCAGCATTCATAAGAAAAGGTGAAAAAGGTGAGTATATGTGAGCTGAGGGCAGTTTCTCCACACAGCTTCAATAGTCTCCTCATCACTGATTCATAAAAAGTTAAAATATAATGTGAAACCTTGGTCTGGTTAATAGCAGACTTGAGTTTTGGATCATCTGGAGATAAAAAAGAGCTTTTCCACCTCAGGTTGATGAATGGACTTTGCTGTTTAGGAATGCTAATCAAACTTCTCCTTCAAGCCAGGTCCATACAAAACTTCCAGAACGCCTCGAGAAATCCAATTTCACCCGTTCTTGTGCTGTTCCACCACGCAAAGAGAAGTTCAGTCAGATGATCCACAACTGGAATCCGTTATTCTCCTGGTACATCCAAACACACAGCGACTTTCTGGAGCCCTTGGCAGCCCTGGGGAGCCTGGATCCCTTGATCCATGGATCCCCTGGATCCAGCAGGAGCTTCCCCCTGGCAGGGCTGGGCTGTGCCTTGACAAGCACCAACATCATCCACCACCACCACCATCGATCCTCCTAGCTTGTGTCCCATCCCTCTGCAAGGGCTGGGCAGGAGGGGATGTTCTCCCGTGGCTGGTGCCATGGAAAAAAGTGGGAATCCTGGAAAACCTGCCAGAGGTTTTTAGGTTCGTCCATTTTGGCTCTTGTGTTTTGTCATAAAGGTTACACAAAAATGGATTTAAATAATAAAAACCCCCCATATATCAGGTAAATATCAGAATGAAAGTTGAGTTTAAATATGCAACTATTTATAATAAGAATATTCCAAAATTTTAGGAGTTGAGGGCCTGTTCTGATTCGGTCCCTGCAAATTTGCATTTCGCCTTGTGTTTCCGGTGAAGTGGCACAGCTCAAATTCCGGGTTGACTGAAATCTGTACAAAACCCCAAGCAAGTGCTTTTCCAAGGATATTCCTCTGCATTGTGCTCCAGTTTGACCTGGGAATGGTCTTCGAAAAATCCAGAGCCCCCAAATAGTCTGATAGATAACGCCATAGGGCTACATTAGTCCTCGGGCTCTGAGGAAGATGTAGCATTCCATCTGTTTCCTGAATTATCCAAGAGCCAGATGAATCTCAGCCCTTTGTGGCCTCTCTTCTCTAGTGGGGATAATAGGCATGGTTCAATACATCCTGCTTTATGCTGATTCAGATTCCTTGAGTGAGGCTGGGAAGGGGATAAAAAAGACAATTTCAAGCCGAACGCTGCTTTTCTCTCACCTGTTCCCTCCTCCCCTAAATAAAAGACACTGATAGAAAATCAGTTCCGTCACTTCCATGTTAGAGAGGTGCTAAAATTCTTTACAGACAGGTCATAGTGTGTTCATTAGACAAATAAAATTATATAAATATTGTCTGCAGGCTCAAATTCTGGGGTGTTATCCAGGCTCCCTTTTCCTCCTAATACCACACAACTCACATCACCCAAAAAATCAAAGTTATTGGAGTAAAAGTGGGTAATTTTTATAAATAATTAACAAGTCCTGAATGCCTTGTGAATAATACATTGATAATATAATTTCTCCACAACAGACTGTTGAGCATCTCTGTTAAAGGAGCCCCAAATTTGAATTTGAAAAGTTGTTCCTCCTCGTTTCTCCAGGTTCTGTCTCATGAGGAGAGATCTTGGGCACGTTCTCTACCAGAAAAGCATCTGAAACCATCTTGGTTCGAGCAAAAAGCCAATAGAAGAGTTAGCTTGAAAAAAAAAAAATTCTAAATAAAATGTTTTTGAATAGAAAGACATGGATCAGAAGAAGGGACTCACTTTGGATCATGTCTATAAAGAGGTAAAATTGAGTGCTTCTCTCATCTGTTCCACCAGCCACCACTTCCGATGGATTTGTCACCTTCACAAATTTCACAGGTGTGGTTTAAAACAAAATTAGAATATTCCTGCCTGTCTGGTTGATTTTATGCAAGATTTATTATGCCTTGGAGGGGCACCTGCCCAGCTCATGGTTGGGAGCAACCCCCCCCAAAAATGGGTGTCAAATAAGGGAGGAGCTGATATTTACAAGTGTGTTTTTGTAGCATGTGTGAATACAAAGGGAAAAAAAGCCACTTAAAATCCAGGTGGTTCAAACTAACAAAACAAATCTCACCCTGACATATTTTGTTTATGAAATATCCAAAAGCCTCCTAGAAGAAAGGAGCAAGTTCGATATTTACCGGGATGACAACAATATTTGTTGTGACAGAAAACAAAAACACAAATCAATTTTCCTGGCAGAAACCAGTCCAAAACTGACAGGGCTGAGGAAAATAATCTGATTCTGGTTTTGTTCACTTTGGAGCCTGCAAATGATACAGGTCCCCGTTAGTGCTGAGCAAAATGGATTATGGATAAACCTGGGATCATCCTCTGACCTTTCTGATGGACATTCCAGGGTTAAAGGGGCTCCAGGAGAGCTGGAGAGGGAATTTTGACAAGGACCTGGAGAGACAGGACAAGGGGGAATAATTTGAAGCTGAAAAAGGATAGATTTAGATGGGATTTTGGGCAGGAATTGTTCCCTGGCAGGGTGGGCAGGCCCTGGCACAGGGTGCCCAGAGCAGCTGTGGCTGCCCCTGGATCCCTGGCAGTGCCCAAGGCCAGGTTGGACACTGGGGCTTGGAGCAGCCTGGGACAGTGGGAGGTGTCCCTGGATGGGCTTTCATGTCCCTTCCAACCCAACCCATTCCATGGTTCCATAGTTCCATGTCACCTGCCTTCCTGTGCCTTTGACGCCCACCTGGGCACCTCCACGGGGAATATTTCCTTTATCTTGCGTCTCCTCACAATTCTCCATCGAAGCAGTGACAAAGTGCAGGGATTCTCTTGCATTTTGGGGGGTTTTGGGAAAGCTGAAGTTGAGAATTGTGATTTTTGTGCACTCAGGGAAGACAGAGAGCTGGGGAGGAAACCCTTCCCTGATGTCCCAGCTTAGGGATCAGGAATCCCAGGGAGCCTGCTCATGTCCAGGGGGGTGGAGAAAAAGATGGATGTGAACTTCTGAGTGCTGAATACTTATTGAATACTTTAGATTAAAGTTTGCAAAGAAAGGGAAAATTATATGCTTGGTTTGCCAGTCTGGGAGAGTGATCCCTTAAGCACTGCCCTCACAGATTCCTGTCCTGGGAAGGATTCCATCCTCTACTTTGCCCCTTTTCTCCCTGACAAGGACCCTCAGGAGAGCAAAGACAAATCAGGGAAAGATGTCAAGTCAATGTAAATAAATAAAACCATTTTAAACTTCTCCCACTGAGGCATGAATGCTTTTCATGGCCAGTTTAAAGCTCTGGACAAGCCTTTGGCCTTTTGTTGGTTAATGTTGTTCTCACCCTTGTTCCCCACGCCTGGGCAGGGTGGATGAGGAGTTTATGGTGTGGTCAGAGAGTTGGAAAAACCCGAGACTTTGCCTCAGAGTTTGCTCCTGGAGATACAAATCTCAGAGACCTGTGGCCTGAGGGAAAAATGAGCCCAGAGATCTGAAACTCAGACCAGTTCAGGTTTTGTTGTTATTGAAAGAGCCTTATTTATTCTTATTTTGCCAAATGCCGCTAGAAGCAATATATTTACACATCTCGCAGACAGGCAAAACAAGTGGCCACGCTGGGGTAAACCATTTCAGAAAATGGCAAACAGCTTTTGAAAATAAAAGCACCAACCCATACTGGAGGAAAGAAAAAAAAAATAAATTAATTTTTGAAATGTTCCCGTAAAGGGCCTTTTTATTCTCGTGCTTCATCTTTCTGAAAAGCAGAGCGCTGTTCTGTGGAGTTACCTTAAAAAGTAGAACACACACACAGACACAGGCACAAAACAAAAAAACATCTCCCTTTTGTTCTTATCAGGGGATGTGCTGTTATAATATATAGGTTTTGATAAGATGCATGAACTGAGCCTCTAGAAACAGGTATAATGTCGCTTTCATCTTAAATATGACAAAATGCTGATGTCCTATATCCCCTAAAAATGTGAATCAAGGCCTGCAGAGAGTAGAGCGCTGTTGTAAGAAATGCAAAAGACACCCTCTTGAAAGTGTTTCTTCCAGCAAAATGGAACAACCAAAGTAGCCTCTGTCACCCACGCCGAGGCAGCAGCTTTTTGCTGCACTTTGGCACGAGTCCACTTTTATTAGAGTTGTTGACTTTCAGGCTCCCCCTCATCTACGCCCCCACCTCTCTCTTTTTCCCACCCCCGTGCTCCCCTTTTTTTC